>VYXC01012111.1:981208-1156020 GCA_013397175.1 Platysteira castanea | reverse complement strand
GGGCGCCGGTGCGGACCCTGCCCCGCTTCCTGCTGCCGGCGGCGGGGCAGCCTCTGAAACCGTGCCGAGGTGGGAGGAGGGGTCTCTTCTCGGGGGTTCCCTGCGTGAAAGCCGGGGAGCTCGCTTTGTCCGCCTTGTACGGGCATGAGAGGCTTCAGACGATGGAGGTTTCAGAGGCAGGGCTGCCGTTGGGCTCCCTTTTTAAAAGGTTTGCTTATTAAGTGTATGTAATCAAGTACAGACGAAATCTTTTATACAAAATACAAAGGTGGGAGGCTGAAGTCTTGAAACTCGTTTGAGCTTCACCGTGATCTTGTGGCTCTTGACAACTTCAGTATGTCGGGTGAGGAAACCAAATCAAAGGTGCTTTGCCACTGATTCAGGGTATTTGATAAAACTCAGACTGGGTCCTCTTCTGGTCCAAGCTAGCTGAATTTTGTACAACAATATTTCACTGGATCAGTTTAGCCCGCCGGGTGTCGACACAACCTTATGAACCTAAGGTGTGCAGGATCAATGGCTTCTGTGTGTGTGTGTTGTGCCTATCGTTTGCTTGCACAGCCCGTGACTGGGTTGTGACTTCTGGTGACTGCCTGCACACTTGCTTTAATTGCACCTCTTGCCGAAGCAATTGCACTGTCCAGGTTGTAAATGCAGGCCAGGCATCTGTTTTACAGGGCTTAGATTGAACTGCAAAACCGTCCTTTGCCCTCATGAAACAATGTCCCTCGTGTTCTTGATGCTGCTGTTGATGCTTCCATAAGAAAAACAGGTGATCTGTTTACCGAAATAATAATCAGTCAAATAAAAGAAAGTCATACACTTTATTGCTTGTTGGCTTTTCATTTGTCAGACAACAAAAGTTCTGTCAAGTGCAATAAGAAGGAAGAAATGCAGGATTAGCTTTGATGAAGTCTGAGTTAAGTAGTAATACTGCTTTTTGTTTTTTTCCCTTTAGAGGATGTAGTCCTCACCTTTGAAAAGCTTGTAAGCCATGAGCAATATGGTAGTATTAACCTAGCCTTGCAAAATTAGTCTGAAGAGTCATTCTTCCCAACACAAGGTACTGTAGTGTGCCCTACATAAAGGTGAAGAAGAGTTTTCATGGTTTTGACTCTTCTATTAGGCAAAATTACTTGCTTCAGGGAAAATACAAGTAAATTTTACCAGTCTGTGTTAGCATTTCAGCATGTATTTATGTTAATCTGTGGTTGCTTCATGCGGACTTTGATCTTTCTTAAGAACTTTGACTCCCTTTCAACATGTTGATATTACTTTAAAAGATCAGTAAATATAGCACCTTGACTTTAATCTGCATCCAAAGTCCCACCCACAAGGATAAACATTTTCCTTCCCTCACTCTGGAGCAGAGCATATGTAAATGGCAAACAGGGAGCATGAGGTACAAAAGCAGAAATGCACTGAGTCTGACCCAGCTACCACAGAAGAATGTCTGTTGAAGGCACTGGATTGAGCCACTAGGTAATTTAATTTGTGCGAGGCAGACATCCTGCAGCTGCTCTTTACAAAAATATTTGCTGACTTATCTAAGGGAATTACTGTTCTCGTTAAAATAAGTTATAGTGTGTGGAAGAAGGAGGAAGTTGGATGAAAGACACAGGTGAAAAGCCCAATCTGCTCTGCTCTTCTTTGTCAGCGATGTAAGCCTGCTGATGTGATTATATTTTGGGAGAAAAGCTGATAGTAGGGATATCTACTGGCACTTCACAGGAGTTGTTCCTTGGCATTACCAAGAAGCTCCTGTTCGCCACATTGGAGGCAGAGGTGTCTTCAGTCTGGCTGTTGCAGAAAATATTGTACAACTTAAAGGTGTTATTAGGAAAAAAACAACCCTGCGTTACTATTTCTCCCATATTTTTCCATAGCTAGATGCTAAATATAACATGCTCTCAGTATAGGGTGATGCGTACTGGAACAAAATGAGGCAACTGAGCGAGACACCTCCGGAGAGCAGGAAGGTGTGCATTGCACGGGAGGGACTCCTGTTGGGACTTGCTGCCTTAAGTGAGGTGTGGGATAACTCCAGGCTCCTGCCAATCACCTGGCACTGCCATCATCTGTGACTTAGCAGCTCTTTGACTTCTCCATCTTGCTGCCCAGTTTCCTTTCTTTACTATTTCTTAGTATTCTTTGCTTTTATTCTTAAAGCACAACATGTGGTTGTATTTGTCTCCAGGGAAGCCTTGATTTCCATCCCTGTCCCAGTTTTCTAGCTCAAGCCATTTAAAAAAATCCATGGCTCTAAGTGAAGAATTAGGTTAGAAGAGTTTGCCCTATAAGTTACTCCCCAACATGCTTTAATTGCTGCAAGGTATTAAGGTAATAACAAAGTTACATTTTAAATAGAGAGGAAAAGTGTTTTTGGGGGATTTTTTAAAGGCTGTTGATTGGTCTATTCTACCTTACAGTCTTTAAGGGAAGGTTGGAGGTAGAATTTTAATTTTTTTGGTGTATTTATGTAGTCATATTTGCTTATCTATAGTATTAAAACCTGTAGAAATCCTGTATGGATCTGTGCAATGGAACCATTTGGCTGTGTTTCTTAAAACAGCCTGAAAAAATTGTTCCCATATGTCTTACCGACAGCCAGAGTGCTCTCAAGGGAGCAGGCTCCTGTGGTAGCTGAGGTCAGACTTTTTTCCAGTGAGAATGCATCCCTGCTAAACGGGAATGTATGCCATAAGGGAAGGAAGAAAGTAATTTCCAGATCAGGCAGAAGACAAGGAAATTTATCACAAAAAAGAGGCAGGAGAGGGGAGCTCAAACTGCCTCTTAAGCATCTAAAGTTCCCAAGCAGTGCTTATCAGGGCAGCAGAGGAAGAGGATGCAGAAGTCAGGTTTATCTTCTTCCTCTTAGGCAGTAGTCACTTTGACCAATGCATACAGAGTGTTGCACTGAACCATGGTTGCTGTCCTTGTCACAGAAGAAGTGGGGCATTTGCTGACCCAACAGAGGTCAGAAAGGGCTTGAGGTTGGGAGGAACTTATGTAGGTAATCTTGTCCAAACCAGCCCTCTGAGCTGGTGCTCAGCTACTGGGGAACTTGCAGCACGGTGTGCACAGTGGTGGCTGCAGGGATTGTTTGGATTTAGCTGTTGCCAACCTTAAAGGATTCCCCCCACCCTTCCAATTGTGGAAATTGAGGAGAAGGGAGGAGAACAACTGTGTCTCCTGCCTTCTCTGGGTACATGATGTTGAAGGAGATCGTTTCAAAAGCATCACCATCATAGAGGTCCTGCTGGTGTTTCTCCAACACTGCACAGGAGCTTGTTTGGAACTGCAGGGTACTCTCTCTGTGTCCTCAGAGGCAGAGCAGATACCCTGTGTCTGCTGTGCTTTTATTTGCAGTGCCACTGGTACCTTGAGTTCAGAATGGTTTCCTTCATTTCTGCTCTCCACAGCTGCACATACATGCCTGTGTACCCTGTTTTAAGGAGAGGGCTCCTAGCATGTATTCTGAGGGAGCAAGTGTTGAACCTCCCTCTGTGGGAAGGATATGGGACTGAAATTTAGGTTCAGGAAGCTGTTAGAGGGGGTATCTGCTTGAACCTGGAAGCTCCTAATTCAGTTTTTCAGCTTGCAGCAAACTTTTCCTTAGTGCTCCCTTTTTGCAATGTTAGGCAGGTCGCAGCCTCACAGCACTGAGTCCTTTTGGGCATGCATCATCTCCTGCAAACAAGTGGCCTTGACACCACCAAGGTTGTTCTCCTAACGAGAAAACCTGGTGGTGCAAATAAATACCTCCATTGATATACACGGGTTCTGGCTGTGCTGTGCAGCACAGTGTTTGCATTTGGGATGACCTTGGAAGTCTCCCCAGTTTTTGGTTACAAATGTTTTGATGATAACACAAGCATGGATCTGATGTTCCAGCTTTTCGTATTGGTGTAAGCTGTGTAGCTTACACCAGCAAAGTTGTCTTTTAGACTGGTGGGGCAAAACCATCATCCCATGAGTGATGGTGTAAAGGTGTTTCTGGAGACCTTCTGAGTGCCAAAGCCATGCCAAGCAGAAATAGTGCCTCTTTTGGCTGTTGACATTGGCTGCGTTCTCTGAAGTTTCTGAGCTGTGACTTCTCATACCTACGTTTTTTGAAAGCTGATGGTTGTTTTGTCTGCAGTTATTTTTAGGTTAATTAGAGAGCACTGTGTTTTGAATAGAAGATGTTTCAAGGGGGCTTAGGACTACCTATCAAGTCAGAAAGTAAAAATTTTTTTCGGGTTTATTTCTCCAAGTTGGAAATCACATTCAGCTCATCAGTATCATATAATGGTTACTTCCCACCACAGACACTTCACATGTGCCTTTCATAAGACAAATTTATGCAGCTGAAGCATTGTCATTGCTGGGCTGGAGCCTAGCAACCCTGCTGGCACTGCACATACTGTAAAATGACACAGGAATTCTCTTAAAGCTGCAAAATACGTAAGTTTTGGAGTTGGCAATAGAGGGTCTACATTCTGCAGGGTCTGCTTGTGGTTTTTTTGGTATGCTCCGTCAGACTCCAACCAAAGAAAAGCTGTGAAACCCACTGTTACAGAAGACTTGGCTGCTTCTGAGTCTGAGTGGTTTTTTTTACTTTCTGGTGACACCTCACTGAATGTTACCTTTTTTTTCCTTGTCTTTTCACTAATTGTATGTTTTTGTTAGCACTTTGCGTGTAAGCTATTTTGCTCTAACAAGATGTTCTTCGTTATATGTGTTTTCATTTGGTGAGCACTGTGTATGGGTGATACTGATGGTTGTGCACCTCTTCAGGTTTTTTGTTTCAGAGCTGTTGGGCAGCCTGCTGGCTGATAAAAGGGAATAGTGTTTGAAAGCATGGCTAGTCCCAACTTATTTTTGAGGCCAAGTGGTATGGGCTTTTATCAGAAATGTTTCACTTTTTTTCCATGATTCTGTGATGGCAAGAGAGGACCACTTTGGGGGAGTGATGGAAGCATAAAAAGAAAGGGTAGCTTGAACTTTCAGTGTTTTGTGGGGAGTTTAATGTGCTGGTCCTATGAGTAACCTGAGAAACCCTGCAACCTTTCAGTGCTCGTGTTGCCCCATTGTGCCTCGAAAGATAGAAGGAAAAGTTTAGGGGCCCTTATCAATAATTATGCGTGGTTGTACCACATTTGACTTCTGCGGTGGTGATTTCAGCTGAATCTTGGGTTTCAGCATGCTAATACCAATATAGTCTCATGAATCTCTTTATTGACTTTAGAAAATAGTTGAAGAAAAACTGTTAGGTCCCTGGCTCTGTGTGCTGGTGCATATGTGTATCCATATACAGTGTCACTGTGCTAACCAACCCCTAGCAAGTGAATAATGTGCCTCCTTTTTTTTTTTTTTCTTTCAATGTGGATTGTTAATATTGGTGTTACTTAAAAAAAAAAATCTAGCAAGACAAATGCCTTTTTGTGTCTCTTGAATGGGTGCAGACTCACCTGGAGGTACAGCAGCCTCCAGCCAAGAGCAGGAGCAGGAGCAGCTCCACCCCTGGAGCATCTGGCATGTTGACTGCTGTGCCGTCTCAGTTCTGAAGGGAAGCGTGTCCTCTGGGTGGTTTGATCTCACCGACCTTTTTGACTGCAGGGCCAGTATTTTTCCTTAGTGATTCACCATCTCCAGATGTGGTCAGAGCCAGGAACATAGTTTTGGGTGGAGTGTGGGTAGAAGGGCAGGAGGTAAAAGTCACTCTGAATTAAGACTTTTGCTGAGGGGGCAAAAAAAAAAGGAATTATCAGCCTTAAGTCACTAATTGTAACAACTTTACAAGTTTTGGGATGTGACCTCAAAACTTGCTAGATTGATTATGACATCAGGCTTGTATCAGAGGGTCATGGCTTAGGCGTTCTCATTTCTCTTGGTTTTTCCTGCTATTTATCATTATGTGACATTTTAAACCATTAGTGAGACAAAAATGAGGATGATTTGGTGTTGGGACCACAGCTACTGGCAAATTATTGGTTTTTAGGTATTATTGGTTCAAATTTTGCATGGTGGCTTTTTTTTTTTTCTCTAATAATTTAGAATTATCTAAGATGTCCTATGTCTGAAATATGAGCATTATCCATTGGCCATATTTACTGTAATGCAACTTTGTTCTGGATAGCCCGTTGATTAAGAAAGGTTAAGTGGATTATCCTTTTCTTAAGAAGTCTGTTAAGTAGCTCAAACACCCCATTCTTTTAAAGGCAGAACTTTGCAAAGTTTGGATTCAGAATGGAAACTGATACTGACTATGCTCCAGATCTGCCTTGTGAAGTAAACTATATCCATGCCAAAGAAGAAACTACAGCTTTGCTACGTGGAAAATATGAGCATTATATTGGGAAAATATACTGGGAAAGATTCATTAGGAGAGAAGGAATGAGTAGAGATTGCTTGTATTTCTAAATCTTCCCGTTAGAAGAAGGGGGATTTTGGAGGAGAATATACTGTCCACTTCTAGACTAATTTCTGAAAAGTCAGTGATTAATACTGTCATCTCAGGTAGATTCAAATATCATTTATGCTTGTTTGTGATATCCTCAGCCAGGACAGCCAATGTAGGGATGTCTGGCAGCCTTTTTGGAAGGTCTTGTTCTGTGGGCAGTGTGGCTGGATAGACACTCTCCCACTGCAGACCAGTGACTGACTGGGGAAGGCTGCTGAGCTGATTCAGCTGTAAACACCTCATATCCGTGCTTGTTTTACTCATAAATGTAAATACTTGCTCTCTATTTAGCTGCTGTTTTCCTTTGCGCCAAGTGACCTTTTTTAAGTTCAGCCTGTGAAAGCCTTCTTATTTGGTAGGAAGTTTAGGGAGTTGGGGTTTCTTTTTCATTGAAATTGCAAACATGAGTGATGTTTGGTGGCTTTAATAGTATATGAGGCTTTTTGTACAGGTTACTAGGAATAGGTTACTAGGACCAGACATAATTTTGGTTCACATTGGAAGCATGGCAGAAATTGGGGTGTGTTCAGTTTTGCTGGCCAAAGTTAACATTTCTGTTTTCTGTAGACTCTTCTGTAGAGGGGTTTAACATACAGTTTCTATATGAGAGCTTGTAGTTTTTCCTAATGTGCAGTTGTGCTTAGGTGTTTTTTACCAAGGGGTAGCCACAGTCAGTAACTGGAAAAAAAAAAAACGAGGCACACTTCAACCCTTTTAAGGCTCTGAGGAAAACTTTGCAGTTTACCCTGGTGTGTGGAAGGAAGTCTTCAAAAGTGAAAGGTACTGGTCACTTGTATGATTTGCTAAACTTGCACTGAAAATTCCGATGCAATACACCTTAAGCTGGATTTCCTATGTGTCTCAGTGACCCTGTCCCCAGTGGGTAAATGTAAGTGTGTTGGAGCAGAGTGTAAATATGGGAGTGAGTGTAATACCTTTTAATGCTTGTAGGATTAATGGCATGCTGCAGGAAAACTTTCTGGAGGATAGACTTTACTCCTGTACAATCCAGTGTCCTGCCAGGCTTCAGAGTTGAATAGGGTTCCTGTATTTGTATGTTAATATATTATAGCAGACACATATATTATTTCAGGGGGGCATTTTGCCTGGTTTATGGCAAAAGACTTTCTTTTCTTTGAGAGTATGTTGTCTTCATCTTTTCAGCAAACCTTGCTAGGCTTTTGACTTAGTATTAAGCTAAGGTGAATGTTCAATAAATCAATATTCTTTCTAATCCATCTCTTAGATGGATTAAATGTTTCTATGGCATTTTTGGGGGTTTGGTTTTGATTTGTTCCAAATGAGGGAAGGAGGAAGAAAGAGAGGGTAGCTCAGCAGCAGACTTCAGGGACTGAGCTGTGCCTTCACATGGGATCCTGGCTGATGATTGATCCTGGCACAATCAGGAGGGCTGTGTTAGAAGACTCAGGAAATAAAAGACTAACTGCCCTTTGATGTGTAAGTGTTGCCCTTTCCTATATATTCTTGGGAGACTATTCATAATCCTTTATTATAGGTCAGTGATACAAGAGTTTGTTACTACAAGTCTGTTTTGTTTTGAACAATGCCCTTAAGGGAGTTGCTGTAAGGACACCTTAGCAGAGGAGAATGTTTGCTTGTTGCTTTTTCCCCTGGGACGCAAAACTATATTCCCACTCTAAGCAGGTTTACCCAAGAGCATTTTATCATGGCACGCCTGGCTGTGTACTGAGTTGTCATTAAAAGTATTGAGGGTCTTCTGGGTTGTGCTCTCTGTTCTTAACTTCTTGGCATGGTAATGCTGGCAGAGTGGCACCCTGCTGCCCGAGTCTGCTATCATGGTCTCAAAGTCAGGATTGATTGTGGTGCCTGTAGCATAACCTCAGGAGACCTGAGGCTCAATGGTTGCTGAGTATCAGCTGTCAGCTGGAATTACAAAGCAGAGTATTACTGAAAGTTGTCACTGAAGTTAACACCCCAAATCCCTTGGCCCTCTTTCTCCTATAGACTTTCAGAAGGCTTTAGAAAACTCGTTTTGATGAACTTTCCAGCATCTGGAGAAAACATTTCTGTAGTACTTGAAATGATTTTGAACTGTGAAAGTGGTGCTACTGGCAAAGCCTTGTGTGGTTTTGGTGTTGTGTGCTGCGTGTGTCTGTTGATGTTGCTGAGAGAAGTGCAGGATTTCTCTGAAAGGTTCTCACGCCTTCTCTTTTGCATTCAGCCAAACTGGCCCTGGTTTTGGGAAGAGGAGATAAGAGAAGTTTATTCCTTGTTTTGAAAAAGTATTGATGTTTACAGCATTATCGGAAATGGATTATTTGTTTCTATTTTAGTTGCTGTTGTTTAGAGTGACATTAAAATGTTTTCTCAGATTAAGTTAAATATATTTGTTAAGAGAATGGGATTGTTTTTCTTATGAAGTTGTTTATCTTGAGGAGAAGTCAAATCCTTTTGTTTAATAGACGCATCTGGTTGCAGAGCCAGTGGACATCATTTCTATTTGACCATTTTAGTGGATCAAACCCAGCTTTGTGTCTTGGTTAGGTTATATTTTTATTTGCTTCAGAAAGGAGCCAAGTTGGCAGGACACGAGTCACGTCGGGAGTCACACTGGAGTTCACGTCAGGACAAGGAGTAGATGCTCATTCTGTAGGTCAGACTTCTTGCTTTGTTAGTCGTCTTCTTGGATCTCTTCCCCTTATTAAATATAGACTGGGTTTGTGATTAGGGTTTATCCCCTCATTACAGCTTTCTGGTGATGGGTACGATGAATAGGTTTGTTTGGTGTGTCCAATCAATTAGTATATTCCCCAGAAGAAAATAAGAGCAGCATTTACAGCTGGGCTTTGAAGGGTGGCATTTCCTGCTGCCTTTCAGACCGTGTACCAGGAGGAGTGTCCCATGAAGTGAGCTCTTTGTTCTTGAAACTCCAGTCGGATTCTGCCGTGTGATACTTGATAAGATATTCCAAGGAATAAAAATACGCAGCAAATCTATGCTAGAAAGTGTAATTTGTGCAGCAACCCATTTTTTCCTCCTTGCAATAGCATTTCTAATAATTTGTGCACCAAATCTGAGAAGTTTTAACAGATGATAGGTGGGATTTTGGCATAAAGTTTCACAGCACTTAAGGCAAAAGGCTGATTCTGTTTTGTGTTAGTTTTAAGAGTCTCTACTCCTGATTTCTGATTGTATCACGCCATTTTTGCCATCATTTTGCTTTGGTGATCCAGTACCTTAAATGACTAAGACTTTGGTGCAGTAGTTAACACCCCAGGTTTCTTTTGTACAGAAGCCCATGAATAAACTTAATTGCAATGTGGTGAAATAGCTGTATTAAACTTTTACTGTGTAGCTGCACCTTTGTCAGTAGGATGCCTTTGTACCAGCTAGTTAAGATGGAGATGCCATCAGTACCTGGTGGAGGACAGAAAGTGGTATGGAAATCTGTGCATATCCTTATGAGCATCCAATGGTCCTTTGCTGGTGGCTTGTTCTTAGCAGTCCTTACTGAGTGCAAAAGGAAAATATTGAGTTGTGGAATCCTTTTCCTTCAGACGGGGATTCAGCAGTTACTGTGTTCCAGGTGCTTCTGGACTCAGGCAAATAATGGCTGTAATTCTGAATTTTGATTTCTTGAACTGGTGTGTCACTTACAGAAATACTTCTTTATATTGCTTGGAAACGCTTGATTTGAAAAGTGCACATTTGCTTTATGCAATGAGAAAGGCCACAAAAGCTTTGCTGTTTTCCTGGGATTTTTTTTCTTTTCCTGCTGGAAAGCATCAGAGGTTTTGGTAGGCAGTGTGAGCTGTGACTGCCCAAGAGCACAGGGATGTGCCTCCCACTCTGCATACAGACGTGAGGCAAGAAGAGTGCCTGCACATAAATCAGTGGCTAAATTGCAGGGACAAGAAGGGCTTAAGGCAGCAAAGGCCCAGACACCTGCAGCAACAGATCATGGGTCAGGCTGCTGCAGGGATGGCCCCAGGGAGTCCTGGGGAAGTGGAGGAGAGGAGCTAGCACCAGACTCTGAGCTGGAGCAGATGCTTTAGCAGGATGGCTCCTCAAAGGGGTTCCTTGTTGGATACAATGTCTGATAGCTTCAAAATGCATGAATTAAGCTTTTTTTTTTGCTTTGTAGTTCCTTTCAAATTTGTAGAAGAACCTTCTGTTGCTGTCCTCTAACCAGCTGGAGTATTCCTAGCTGTAGGTTTTGAGTGTGTATTTGCTGGTTGGGTCTTTGGTATTATAGAATCACAGAATATCTTAAGTTGGAAGAGGCCCGCAAGAATCATTGAAGTCCAACTCCTGGCCCTGCTCAGGAACGCCCCAAGAGTCACACCATGTGCCTGAGGGCATTGTCCAAAAGCTTCTTGAACTCTGTCAGGCTTGGTGCTGTGACCACTTCCCTGGGGAGCCTGTTCCAGTGCCCAAACACCCTCTGGGTGAAGAACCTTTTCCTAATATCCAACCTCACCCTCCCCTGACACAATTTCAGGCCATTCCATCGGGTCCCGTCACTGGGCACCAGAGGGAAGAGATCAGTCCCTGTACCTCTGCTTCCCCTCAGAGGGAAATGGTAGACAGTGGTGAGGTCTCCTCTTACTCTGCTCTTCTCCAGGCTGAATAGACCAAGTTGCCTCAGCTGCTCCTTGTACAGCTTCCTCTCCAGATTCTTACCATCTTTGTGGCCCTCCTGTGGATGCTCCCTGATGGCTTATACCTTTCTTATATCGTGGCACCCAAAGCTGCCCCCAGCACTCGAGGTGAGGCTGCCTCAGAGCAGAGCAGAGCAAGACAATCCCCTCCCTTGCCTGGCTGGCGATGCTGTGCCTGATGCCCCCCAGGACATGCTTGGCCCTCCTGGCTGCCAGGGCACTGCTGGCTCATGTTCAACTTGCCATTGACCAGGACTCCCAGGGCCCTTTCCACAGTGCTGCTCTTCAGCCTCTCGCTCCCCAGCTTGCACATGCACCCAGGGCTGCCCCATCCCAGGTGCAGAATCCAGAACTTTCCCTTGTTGAACTGCATATGGTTCAGCCCTCTGATTCGTCTAGGTCTCTCTGCAGGGCCTCTCTTCCTTTGGGGGAGTCCTTCCATTATGAAATTTTGCCAAAACTTTGCCAAAATTTTGGAAAGTCTTGCATTTTGTAGTGGTCTTTTTAAGTATCTTTTTTAGTGGCACTGAGCAATGATATGCTTCTGGATAGTTTGGTGTAGACATATTGGAGAAATCTGGTTTTTTCCCCAAGAAAGCTGCAGTAAAATATATTTCAAAAAATAGGACTTTGGCATTTGTTAGTAGTGCTTTGTGGGTGGCAAAAATTATTTCAGTTAAATTTGCCCTTCGTGGTTTTATTGACACTGAAGTTCCTACTTTTTGTTACCATGCAATCATCTTTTCCACTCATTTTTGTTCCAGACACTCTACCCGAGGAACTAATAGTCAGCAAGTGGCTCTTTCTCTCCAGAAGTCCAGTCATGGCACTAGCACTTGTTTTTCAGGAAAGAGCTGGATTTTTATCAGAGCTCTGTAACTGCTAGAAGAGGGGAAAATTTCAAGAGATCTCTGTCACCTGGCAAATACTTCGCTGCTGAGGTTGCTGGAGGCTGCTTGAGACCATTGGGATGTTTACTCTTTATATCTACACTTGTGGAAGGGTCTGAGACCACCGGGAAGCAAGGATGCTCCTTGTGTGTGCTTTGAAAAAGAAAAGGTTGTGTCAGTAAGGTCAAAGGTATGACTGTATAAGGTGCTGGTTCCTTTGTGGGTGTGTATATTTATTTAGCTTGCTCATATTTTATTGTACTCCAGCTGCAATGCTGTGCTGTTCCTTCCTTTCCCTATGTACCAATGAAGAGGAAAGGCGTGGAGGATGAGATTACCTTGTATTGTTTGCTGGTGTAGATCTAAACAGGATATTTGTGCCTGCTGTTAACCTGTTGTTCCTTGCTAATGCTGATGTTACCTACCATTCTTGTATATTGCATGTGTTTTTCCCATTTCTTAAATTTAAGTAAATGATTTGGTGCAGCTGCTGTGTCTGCACAGGAGGAAATATATGGCAATGAATTGCTTCAAGGTTATTTAGGAGCAAAAAAATGTGATTGGTTTGTATATCTTCTCCCTACTTTCTGACCTTTGCAGCTGGAATTAACTGAAGCTGTTAAAAAAAAAAAAAAATCTGTTTGTTTATTTTTCCCAGTGACCTGGAAAGTGTGTTCACAGCTCAAAAGCCATACCGAGCAAGAATAAAAGAAATGTCTGAATTGCTGAAAGCTAAAATTCCCTGATGGAAAGGTGGTTTGTTGAGGAGAAAAAATAAGGTCAGAAGTAGTAGCCATTAGTGGCTATAAATAAAGTTACTCATTTAGGCACTCAGATGGATAAAAGAGAGAGGTTGTTCCAGTTTTTCATCTTTACCATGTGGTAAAAAGTAAGGTATGTCATGCCCTGCCATTTTTTAGATGGCTTTAAAAATAGCTCCACTTGTGCTGTGTTCTGCTCAAAGGAAGGTTTTCAAGCATACTTGCATAAGTGATGAAAGCTGTTTGGCCCCAGTCTGAAATAAATACATGAGTTTATGAATCATTTCACTTTTAGTAAGTTGTGTTCCCTGCAGGGCAGTGTCTATTCTGTTAGTACGTTTACAGTTCTGATAAAACTCTGAATTTTGTTTTTAACCCATATCTGTGGTCATGTGAGCAGTATGGAAATGGTGTAGGGAGCAGCTAATGCGTGCCCGTGGATCAATTGGCCTTGTCTTCTGAAAAATAGGACCTGGTTTGCAACCTCGTGAAGGAGCAGACTGATTTTCTTCCTTGGGGAGAACAACCATGGAAGTGAGGGAGATGCAACAAACCAGCCTGAAGCAACAATGCACCAAGACTGCCCTGGGGACCCTGGCAGAGTCTTGAAGACTCCAGGGGCTCCCTGCTGAGTTTGGGAACGACTTCAGACAGAAGGCTGGTTTCTCTAGGCTCCAGGAGTTGGGATTAACTTTATTCAGAAGGGAATCAAGTACAGTCTGGATCTTTCTGTGTCTTTATTGCACTGTGTACGGTGCTGATCCCACCAATTACATTTTTAGTTTAAAAGTCTTTGTTTAAGAAGCAGCTCCCTTCTACGCTTAGCTGTGTTTTGGCCCAATTAAGTGAAGGATTTGGGAGCTTGCCTGAATAGCTGAGTAATAATTAACTCTCTTTGACTTAGTGGTGCAGAACTAGAACATTCATCTTCAGACCTAGATTTCTTCTGCCTTGGTGCTGGCTGGCCGAGCAGTGACATGTGTCATGTCCTCCTTCCCCTTTAGTGCCAAGTGTGTTTGTGGACATGTTACATTTGTTGGGCTTCTTTGGAAAGTATTAATAAAGATGCAATGCTCTTGGGCTTATCCTGAGTCCAAAGCTTAGCACTGAGTGTCCTACTCATTGTGGCGCCCAGCTCCCTGTGTGCATTTTGCCCAGCAGCTTTTCCAAAGCTGAGGGGGCTGTTACTAAGGTCTCTCCAGAGCCATGGGGGATGCAGGTGAGTAGCTGGTTCCCAGTCTGTGAGTTTTCCTTCTCTTATCAGCAGATATTGGCAGTTCCCAAACAAGCGGCTGCAATAGTGGTTTCTGATTGGCAGGAGCGGGAAGTTGTTGGCTAAGCAGAGGCTTGTGGGTGGGTAGGTTTAAAGGCACAGAAGACTTCTAGGGTTTTGGTGATCTATAGCTAAGCTATGTGATCATGTCTAAAGATAACGAACCCAAAACAAGCAGTGGGCGTTAGTGTTGAGGCTTGGGTTTCTAAAATTTGGCGCCTTGACCTGCATAGTACTAGGTTGTATAATTTTTTCCATGGACATTTAGCTCCTGATATTGCTCTACTTAAACTAAGTAAAGACATGGTAATCCCAGGATGAATATGGGATACAGTTCCACCTGAATAAGAGCAGGGTCATAACGTGTTTAAAATTAAGCATTTTCTGAAATGCCTCCCGTTTTTCATTTCTAGCTGGGTGCAAGTCGCTTGGCTTCGTACACGTCACAGTCCAAGCTTGCTGTGGGAGACTTAATGAACATTTAGGGAAAGATGACTCTAACTGTGACAGGGAAGGTTGAACTAGATGATCTTTAAAGGTCCCTTCCAACATAAACCAGTCTATGATTCTGTGAACACTGTATCTGTTGGAACTCAGGAAACTCCCAAATATCCACTTAACAGTAACCAAGAAAAAATGATTAAAACCCATGAAGTAACTGCTGCTGATCATAGTACAAGTTATATTCAAGTAGCAGTGACCATGGTCCAAGCAGAGCTTCTGCGAATCTGCTGTCACAGTCACTGCAGTGCGCGCTGCAGGGCCCCTCTGCATTGCTGCCGCAGCTCCCAGGTGGGCAGCAGTGGTGGCACAGCCCTGCGTGGCCTCTGCAGCCATGTCCATCCTGTCAGGGATGAGGGCAGGAGGCCTCTGCCACAATCATGTCTCTGTGCTCTGCACACAGACGTGGCTTTGTTAGCAGATGACTTGTCTAACTTCCCACTGCTTTTTAAACCATCTCGGGACCATTGTTGCATCGATTTGTATATTGACTGTGGAGCTGCTTTTATTGCAGACATGTCCTTGGAAAGACAGAAATCAGTTTTTTATTTCTACTCTATTTCTTTAATGAAGCTGCCAAGCTGTCTTCTTGCCTGTACAGAGCATGGCATGTATTGAGGGAGAAACATTGAGCTCTGGTGCCTTTTGTAGGGAAGATGTTCAAATTGACCTACAAGATCCATAGGAGATTTTTTGGCTTTTTAGGAAACTGCCCTTAAGAGACTACTCTCTGAAAGAGTACAAATACTGCTACCCTATTGGCACACAAAAGGCCGAGTTCAATTATGTTTCCTCTAATTTGTTGGAAAGGAAGGAGAGTAGTGTATGAAGTTGGGAGTAAAGGAGAGGGTGCCATGTAGTTCCTAACTCTGCTAAATGAAATAGAATTGCCTCAGGAGTGGATAAGGGTAATTACACATCAGCCTTTGTCCTTCAGGGACCAGATGGTATCATGAGAGCTGCTGTTAGGAGTAAAATGTCCCAAGTTGGAAACATGGTGTAGAAAATAGACTTAAAGAAGAACTGGACATTGCTCTTTCCTCCACATGAGCAGGAAGAAGTTGCGTGTGACATTATACATTACTGTGTAAAGTAGTAACTGTGTTTCACAGGGCAAGCAGTGTTCCACACCTGCGGCGCAGCATGGTCCGTGTTACTCATGCAGCTGCCTCGGGAACAGCGGGTGTGGGTGTGTGTGCACACGGGGTGATCCATCACCAGCCCATGCTCAGTCTTGAGTATTCGAGAATCGACTTGCTGAGGAAAATTTCTGCTGGAAGCTTTTTTTCGCAAGAGAAGAACCACTGAATGATTCACATCTTTTATTTCTGTAAACGTGTCCATAAATCATTTTAGACAAAAAATAAATGGATACAGTTTTATCTGAGGGAAGGACTTGTACACCGTATTAGGCTAAAAATCCCCAAACAAGCTTCTTCCAAATTGTCTGAAGTTGTGTATTACCTCTGGAAGTTGGATATGTTGTAGGTGGGTCTTAATGTGATCTGGAGGAATGAAAATGGAGCATGTGTCTTTTCATACCTCTAGCTATGGGCCTAGATTCTGCAGTTATCCTGTACAAATGGGATCTTGCTTATGTGAACATGAGGTGTGGATTTAACTCCTAGGAGAAAAGAACATCATGAAACCATGTGTATATCTGAAAATATACACAGAAGTTCTGAAGGTCACATTTGTGCATAAACAAATGCGCTCGTGTCTGTCTGAAGATGAAAGGGAGCTGAAAATTGACCAAAACAATGTTGTGTCTCTTCAAAAGATCTATGTTCAGTGATAAAGACGCTGCCAGAATTGAGCTGTGCTCATCTTATGAGTGAGCAGCTAGAATTATGATGAAATTATAGTGATTTCTTCAAAATAAAGACAAGTTGGTACTTGAAACAACAGTGAAATTGTAGGAAGAGTGGCTCATGAGCAAGAGGGGGAGGTGATGTCATGTGAATGCTGTCGTGGAATTTGAGTGATTTAAACTGCATTGCTGCACGTGCCAAATTCCTGCAGCCCTCAACAAAAGCTTCACTCTGCTTTTGTCGTGGTTGTCCAGTTACTACAGTGTTTGCCATTTCCAATGTGTTCTTCGCTTTCCCTGGGTGGAGAGGTGTAGTGTATAAATCAGGCTCTTGCTCTCCCCAGGAGTTTGCACCCATGCAAATAAAACCAGATCTACTGCCTGTGCTAAGCAGGGGGCCAAGTTCTGGGTGACTTGCTTGGAGGAGGAGCAGGCACATAGTCCCTGCGGCTTGCAGTATTTTCCACTGCGCATATGAAAGTGGTATGGAGCTCTGAGGACTCAAAATTAATTTCCTTAGAGGTGAGGAAGTCTCTGTTCCTGCCTGCAGAATGAAGTATTTCATATGCTGCTTCGCGGGTTAGAGGTAGTATGTGCGGTAAGCAGAAAGTTATTGCTCCACTTTGAGATGATGATTTATGGCTTCTTTGAAAAGAAAATTGGTTCTGTTTAAGGCCAAGTCTTTTTGACCAGCCAAGTAAAAGCTTGGAGGAAGGTAATACAGAGCTGGCAGTGGAGGAACGCATTGCTACTGCAACATTTATTTGGAGTAAAGCCTAAGCAGCTTTTCATGTTTCCTACTTCCTAGAGTTCGGGAGTGCTGCAGAGCCACCAGCTTAAGCAGAACTGTCTTGTGAGGTTGGTTTTTTTGGTAATCATGAGCAAGATGCTTCTCAGTTGTTTTGCCACTGAGATTAGTGATAACAGACGGTTGTGTTAATGTTTTGAAGAGTGAAAATACAGTTTTGGCCAAAGCAGTATAAATAATTAGTAACATGCTTGAGAACATGCACTTTTTTTTGAAATTACGTTTCTGAGAGTAATTCAGTAGGGGTGAGTACCCCTCCAGGTGACCAAGTTGCAGCATTTTTCCCAGAGGAGGTCTGGGCTGAAGAAGCAGTCATTCATTCTTAGGTGTGTGTCACATTCACATCAGCTGAAATCAAGCACATGCTCTTTCTAAGGAGGCTTTCCTGAGCCGTCTTCTGTTCTACACTAATTAGCCAAAAATGCTTCTCTTTGCACAATTCCATGCTTCAGGATTTGTGGGGAATTTTTTTTTAAAGTAGTGTTTAGGTCATTTTGTTTTACCTAAGAGTTATTAGAAAATCCCAATGAAACAAGACAAAAAAACCCACCCAAACAGAACAAATAGCTGTTTTTTTTTAATTCACAGCATAGTAGTATGAGGAGTGACATTATTAGCATGAAAAGTAGTAAAAGATACTGGCTGTGTATAGGCAGAGGAAGGCATTTATATTTGTTTTAGACTTGCATTCTTTTGTGCCGTAAAAATCTGATTATGAGTATGTACAATTAAATATGTTTTAATAGCACTGTGTAAAGCAGTCATGGAAAATTCCAAGTTTGAGCTTCTGCAGGCATACTGTGAAGCCCATTTGCTTTGAGTTTTGTTTGGCTTATTTCTTTTGCTTTTAGGGTTTGGGGTGTTTTTGTTTTGGTTTTTTTTTTGTTTGGTTTTTTTTTCTTTTTTTTTTTTTTTGTTGTTGTTGGTGATGTTGGTTTTATTTTTCTGGGAGTTTTTTTCTTTTTTTGGTTCGGTTTTGGGGGTTTTGTGTCTTTTTAATTTTAAATTTTATTTTATTTTTATTTAAGAAAAAGCACCTCTCTGGGCAGGGAAGAATCAGTAATACTGCATTTTGAGTGCTGCAATTGCTTTTTAATTTAGGCACACTGATAATTTGACTTGGAATTATTGTGCAGTCAGCTTCTGTATAGATAATTTAAAACATCATCCTGTGATGGAAAGCTTGCAAAGTCCTCCCAGGTCTCACAGACTTGGGGAACTGCACTATGCTGGGAGAAGCAGATGTTTTATGGAATTGTCTAGGCTGATGTTTACAGAGGAGTTAGTTGATGTAATTCATTGCAAAGTAATACGAATTGCCATGTAAAGGTTTGTGCTACTGAGTAGACACACTTTCAGAGGTAACTAAAGAGAAAAGTCATGGTTCTTTGGGATTTAGGGTCAAATGAGGGTTTACTCGCGAGAACCTGCTGTCCAGTGTGTTGACTCATAGCTTCCAGCATACCTTTTGGGTGGCAGTGTGAGGGGGGAAGCTGGGAGATGTAGAGCAGGGGTGTGTAAATCTACTGGAGCAGTTACCTTGTAGGAGAAAATTATGCTTTTGTCAGATTTAAAGTTGCTCTGTGATCCGTGTGTGTTGTCTGTCTGTTGCCTGATAGAGGTATCTCTCTACAACTACCCACGAGGAGGTGGTGGCTGGGAGGGGTTGGTCTCTTCTCACAAGTAACAAATGATGGGACCAGAGGAAACAGCCTCAAGTTGCACCCGGGAGGGTCTAGATTGGAAATTAGCAAAAACTTCTTCACCAAGAGTGTTGTCACGCTTTGTATCAGGTTGCCACGGGAGGTGATGGAATCACCATCCCTGGAAGTATTTAAAATACGTGTAGATGGGACACTTAGAGATGTGCTTGACTGATCAATGATCTTAGAGGTCTTTCCCAACCTGCATGATTCTGTGACTTTATGTTAGTCTGTGGGTAGTCTGAGGTATTGGATATGTGTATTGAAATACAACTAGTTCTTGAAGACAAGATGTGTAGAGTGGAAAGAGGAGCTTGCTCTTGGCTATGTTCTTGCTAGCTCTTGACAGCAGCTCGATCCTCTGCCTGTTGGTACATGCTGAGCTCACCACAAAGGTACTTCTGCTTCATATGCAAATGTGTCACATCCCCTACATCTGCTGTCATTTTGTTACTTTCACCAGCCTTAAAGACTGATGAATTTCAGTTTTGAATATCATAGAGCCAAAGAATTTTCTGTCTTGGAATAGACCTTAAAAATCATTTAGTTCCAACCTTCTTCTGCATGTGCCATCCCCTTTCCCGGGCAGGGACACCTTCCACTAGACCAGGTTGCTCAAAGTCCCATCCAGCCCATCCTTGAACACTTCCAGGCAGGGGGAATCCACAGTAAAGAATTTCTTCCTTATATTTAATGTAAACATGCCCTCTCTCAGTTTAAAGCCATTCCTCCTTGTGCTTACACTATATGCTCTTTTAAAAAGTCTTTCTCCAGCTTTCTTGTAGGCCCTCTTTAGGTACTGGACGACCATAAAAAGGTCTCCCTGGAGCCTTCTCTTCTCCAGCCTAAACAACCCCAACTCTCTGTCTTCATAGGAGAGTTGCTCCGTACCCCAGTCATCTTCATGTCCATTCTTTGTCTCATATATCTCTGTCTCAAAGCAGCTGTGTTCTTGCCAGACCTTCCTCTGCTCTCACGTCAGTTTTTGTAATCTGGGGAAGCACAGCTTTCCACAGCTGGCACTTGCAGGCTCTTCCAGGCTGGGGAAAACGGGACTGTCAGTCACAGCTGGCAAGTTTTTGTATGAAGGGAACAGGATCTCCTCCCTGGCTGAGTTTGGCATCTCGACCCAAGTAGGTCACATCAGTTAGTAAAGGATGTGATCTTATTTCAGACCTGGTCCTGGAGAAATGGGGGGGAAAAAATTCTCCCTCTCTGTTGCAGCTGTGGTTCACTGCTTGCTTGAGCTAATCCCATTGGCTAATGGGAAGAGCTCAGCTGCAAAGGGTTCCCACCTTGATATATGAATGGTGCATCTCCGGGAGATTACAGTGTATAGTCAAAATCATGTGGCTGGGGAGGTCCTTTGCCTGCTGACAGGCATGTAGCTGTTCAGCCCTGGGATTTTTATGCTTTTGCACACTGGGCATAGTAAACAGAAGAGCGTTTGAACCCAGATGCGTTTCCTTACTCCTGGTTATCTCTGAGACAAGTGCCTATTTTGTCAGGGAGTAATGCTTTAAATCAATTCTGTTTGGTTAAGCTCTTCTAATTGCTTTGTGGTTGAGTTTTGGATTAAATCTTCTACAACCTGCTGCACAGTAAAACATGCATATGTGCAAAAAAATTACTTCTTTGTGTTTCTGCTTCTTCTGATCCTGCCACAAGTACTAGATTGAGGTAGTGATTTTTCCTTCTGACAATTACCAGCTCTTGTAAACATGCATTGAAGAAAGAAAAATAAACATTCAATACCAGAGTCATACAGTAGATGTCTGTCACTGTCATGGAAACAATTATGCAGAATGGGAATGCGTCAGATCTCTAGGTGTGCCTGCAAATGAGGAAACGTGCCGCACCTTTCTGTTGAAAGGTGCAGTGGAGAGTTTAAGCTTCTTTGGAAAGGTGCTGCAAATCATGAGAAAAGGTGTGTCCCTGCACATCCAAGGAACCTGTGAGCTGCTTTGTATGACCTGCCTTGGGGGCTTGTCTGTAGATGTGAGATGGAACAATACGCAATTACAGAGTTCTGTCCAGCGTATGATGTGCAAGTGTCTATGACAGGAGGAAAGAAGGCTTGCTCATATAAAATACATGCATTGTTTCTGTGTTTCCTAGTAAAGGTGTTCCCTACAGTTTAGTAGTGAATGAACTTCAAAGGAGTAAATTTTTTTCAATGTAATATGTAGGAAAAATGCCAGTAAAAGCAATAATGACTTGCCATAGTGACTCCTCTGACTTGCCCTGTAGATGTTTATTTTACAGTTGCACAAGTGCAGAAGAATCTAAACAGATACATTTCCTTGCAGTAATGCTACCCTTATTAGGGTATCTGGTCAGGGAGAAGTGGAGTAAGCAAAAAAGCAGGAGATTGCTTTTCAGAGGGTTGTGACCTTGAGCGGCTGAATATAATGAATGCAGTGTTTCAGGCTGCCTTTTTACCTTGCAACTGCTGCATACCATTGGTATTCATCAGCAGTGACCGGGCTCTGCAGTGGGAAGCCTTGCAAAGCATCACCTTGTTTCCAAGAGAAGTTTAAAGTTGATAAAATGCAAAAGTGTTCAAAGTGCATGCAGGAAACACTGCCTTTTATCTGAACTTCCTGGATTTCTAACTCTACCCACTATATGAACTTTATCACTAAATTTTCCTTCAGTATCGATCCCAAATTCTGTTTTATACTAGCTGCACCTTCTGCCTGTATTACAGTGGTGTGAAATGCCACCTGTGCAGCCTGCTTTGGTATCACATTGCCTCTGGGAAAGCGGAGATTAGCCCTGATTGACAGTCTTCTGCTCATACTGTGCAACAGCTGAGAAAGAGACTGGGCTGGGATTAAATTTCTCTTCCACTACTGCAACCTAATTTTCCTTGTCCTGTATGCTGGTGAAGTGAATTAGGTGTTTTCAACTGCCTGTTGCAATTTATTTTGTTTAAAACCTTATGATCACAGGTTTGAGAAGTAACTCATAAGTAGCTATTTCATATTTACTAACACCTTTGTGTTTGTTTTAGGGTTGGTAGGTTAGATCCTATTTATAAACTACAAACAATGAATTTTGAATTGAATTCACAAGTTTTTTAAGGTTATAGGCTTCTATCCTTTGCAGTTTGAGACACTCTTCATATTTCAAGAGAAAATTGAAATACATTGAAAGACAACAGTGATCAAACCTTACAGGTTTTACATCTCCGTTAATGGCTGCGTTCTAAAATTTGTTGGGAGTCTTTTTTGGGTTCCTGATCTGGGAAGGAGGAGAAGAAGGTAGTCATTGGAGAAGGAGGAGATGGGAAGAGCTAGCAGTTCTCCTGTCTGCTCCAGGCCCCGGAGAATTATCCACCAGAGTCTCGAGGAGTACTTCTTCCCAGGCATCCCAAAATATTTATCAGGGTAGGTAGGACAAAACAAAAGATGATTTAGGGAAGTGGAAGAAAGGACACTCTTCAGGATTGTACACAGGTGCAATAATTTCAGAGAGTCCTCTTAGCATCCTTTTTTCAGATGCTGGAAATGTGAATTAATTCTAAAATAAATGGAAAGTGGAATAAACTTTCTTTTTCATATGTGTGTAGACTTGTGTGTCTCCTCACAGGTGTGCTGGGGAGTCTAACTGAGGGTCACCCTTCAACTCTTTTCCCTCCACTCCCTCTCTTCTAAAAATAGAGAAAATCTATTTAAACAGTGTTACCCAGATTACTCTTTTACTTAGGTACTTAGTTCTGTTCTGTTGACTAAAGCTCCCGTAACTCTCCAGCAAACAATCTTGCACTTTTCTGTGTAGAAGTACAATCCCCATTAGGCAGTGTGTTGTGAACGCTTTCATACACTGCTGGGATTTCATTAAAGCACTATTGCCTGCTTGCTTTTGTTTTTTAAGATGTGCATTTCATTGCTGCGCGCAAGGCAGTGAGCTTCAGAAAGTCAGAGGGCAAAAGGCATCAAATATTATGCACCATAAAGAATGCACATGTCCTTCTGAGTTCCGAAACCTTTCCCACAGTGAGGCTGGTCACACATGTTCTGTGTGAGGAGCTAGGCTGACCTCAGGCAGTGCTCAGCAAGCACAGCAATGTTCTCTGCATCCCCCTTGATCCCCGTAAGCATGCGCTGTGCTTGCCAGGCTTTCTGCCTCGGGTGCATGGGAATAAACCAGTGCTCTGCCCTCTAATGATAAAGTGTGCCAGTACGTTTTGCTTAATTGGTTGTGTTTTCATCAGGTGATCTCCAGACAGGTAATTTGGAGTTGCTCAGTGATTATTGTGGTTTGCAGTGTACAAATTAGTGTGGGAAGTTGCTAACATTAGTCTTCCAACTTCGGACTTTAGTGTCAGTGTTGGCTCTTTCAGCGTTCATCTGAAGTGTGAAAGGCAAGGAGGGAGAGCATAGAAGACGCTGTGTTGCCTGCCATTCACTGGGACATCCATGCTCTGGCAAAGGAGTCATCCTGTTTTCCAAACCTGCTTCTAGAAGCCCAGCAGCACAGTGGACTTCAGATGTAGGGGAATGTGATTCCCCTCCTGCTTACCTGCTGGATTTTTAGGGCTTTTATTTATTTAATTTTTAAGGATGACTATAGGGTACTGGGAATGTGGTCCTGGTACCCCACAAACTCAAGTTGTTTCATAACCCATGTTGGACCCGTTCTGTATGATGCTGCAAGCCTGATAACGTCTGCCCAAGGCTTGATAATGTCTGCCCAAGCTTCCCAAATGAGCCTCAGTGCTGCTGCGACCCACTTGCTGAAAGGCCAGAAACCCACGTTTTCCTGGCTGGGTGTAGACATGACATGTTTAATCTTCAGCAGGCTTCCCTGGGCTCCTGTTGCTGCCTTTGAGCTGTGGTGCACTGCCTTGTGCCCGCCCTGAGGGACCACACGCGTTGGGCAGGCTGCTGGGCTGTGTCTCACCTGCTGGATCTGGTGTTGTGAAGAGGTGCTTGTCCTGAATCCAGGATATTGCCCCTGATTTGTAGCAGGACGTACAGACAGGATGGGGCAGGGGCTGCTGGTGGAAGCTGCTCAGTGAGTCGCTGTGGCTCATGGGAATGGAGGACCTGAGCTCCGACTGCTAAGCTCTGAGCAGCCCAAACCGCTGAACTGCTTGTGGTCAAAGTGTAGCTGGGATTTGTTCCTCAGCGAGGGGTCAGAGCAGTCAGATGGGCTTCAGAAAGGCAAGGCTGAAATGCTTGTTGAAAAGGCTACTGTACAGGTCCAGCAGCACATCCTAATTTACAAACTGTGTTTTCCATCTGTTTCTCCTGGTTTCTGTAATCCATTGGGTATTAACCATAGTAAGTCCTCATTCTAGAGACCTTTACCTATATTCAGGGTCCTACTGACATCTGAAGGACATCATAGGTGGGTAAAGTTAGCAAAAGATTCTGGTGTTCGTAGGGCAAACCCCATATAGCTTGCCAAAATTTGATTAAAAAAAAAGAAAACAAAGAAAAAACAAAAGACCAAAAAACCCCACACAAACTGAAGCATAAACGAGCAATGTAAATAAATAAATAATTCAGTGTAAAATACATACTTTCAATACTTGTGTCCCTGTGGCAAGAGAGAGATATGTAGCGATTGTATTGTGAAAGCAAAGCTGCCAAGTGAAATGAAGCACACTGAATCATCTATTGTAAATTCAATGTGAGGGGATCAATACAACTTAGCAAAAGAACTTATGACCTGGCATTTAAAATTCTCCTATTTTCAATAATCAGTGTTTCTGTTAATAAAAGAGTGAAAGAACTGGGGTCCATTATTCTCTTTTCTCATTCCTTTTCACACGTACTTTCTTAGTGAATAAGGTCATGCTAAGTCGTATGGCACCAGTGTGTGAACTGTGTCTATCCAAAATCCTGAGTTTTAATTTCAAGGAAATACGGAGCTTGGAAGAAGAAAGAGGGGAACATACAAACCACTTACAAAGAATGTGGGCTGGGTGGGTCAGGTTTTTTTTTTTGTCTTATGGCTCTGATCTTATAGCTGCTTTTTGCAACAATTGAATCTGGAAATACTTTCCCTGCTTGCCCATCCCTACTTCAACCCACAAAAGTTATTCATGTGTAAACTGATACTTTTGAGTTACAGGGAGACATAAACAAAATACAAAAAAATCCCTCTAATGTTTTCAGACCTGTAAAAGGATCATGAAAACTGACAATATGGAATGTAAAACTGAAGTGGAACCTTTTTTGCTTTGATACCAGTAAATTGAAAAGTGAAAGCTGTGGTATTATTCTTGGGAATAATTTTTAAATATGCTTGTTACCTTGCACAGTCTGCTGTTTAATATGGATTAGTTTTTTCCCACCATAATCCCGCTTGAAAAAAGGTATGCTTTCCTGGAATTGCCTGCTGCTTTGGCATGAGAAGCGAAAAAAAAAAAAAAGGCAACACTGAGCTTCCTAGAAACCAGGAATAGTCCTTGCCTTGCTAAATGCAATTCCTCCTGCTTGCTTTTAGGTACAACACTGGCATTGCATCAGTGATGTTTCTTGGTGCAAGAAGGCTTTGATAAATACTACCAGAATAAAATCAGATAGCTGACAAAGAGTGTTCAAAGGTAGAAAATGTATGATGATCAGAAATTCCATCTGCTTTGCAAATTCAAATCAGGCTGAATCACAATAATGTCCCACTAGACAAGGGCATATCCATGCTTGTGTAGCACAGCTAGCATCTGTGGAAAAACTAGTACTATTATATAGTTGTTTCAAACTGGATTTTCTTCTAGAATTTCCATATCCAGGTATGTAGAGAACAGTGTTAAGAACTGAACATTACCTGACTAATGAACACAATGAAAAGCCTAATGTCTCATGAAAGTAAATGGTACATGTTTTTCTTCAGAGCACATGTGCCAAACTGAATGTTTCTTCTTTTTCCACTTAATCAGCTTTGAAGTTCTCAATTAGGATGTTCTTCCTAAACAAAATGTTTTGAAATGAGGCTGAACATGTATGTTTCAAGCAAGCAGTTGTTCACATCTTGCAAACAAGGCTCTCCTTGGGCTTTACGGACAGTCAATGAGAAGCATCTCTCAAGTTCAGTCTCAAACTAAACTTCGTTTCAGAGTGGTTGGCCTCTCCCCTGCCCTTGCAGCTGGTGCTCATGAGTTGGCTTGCCTGGCCTTTGCTCTGTGTCCAGACAGGAGAGGCAAGAGGAAGGTGGAAAAAAATTGCTTGGGTGTTTCACAAAACTTGTGAAAAGTAGTTTTGAGATCATTAGCAACCTGTGGCAGATGACAGTGTGGTACCCGGGAGTTTTTAAGGGCAAAGTTTCTGAAGAAGAGCGAAGCTGTGTGGCTCAGCCCCAACAAAGAGGGTAGTGAAGAAATTTCTACCATTGCTTTGCTTCATCAGTCTTTGAAACCGAAGTCCCAAGAGGGCAGCTTAAGCAGGGAATGAGAAGAGAGTGCTAGCATGGCTTCTCACACGTGGACTTAAAAATCCTTCTTTCCCTTGATGTGAGTTTATAAGCATGTCATGTAGCTTATGGAGAACATTGCCAAGCTGGCAGCTTTTGGACTGGGGACTGCCAGGCACAGCCAGGCATGGTGGATGAGCTACAGGCATTTTGGCAGACTCTTCCCCTTTTCCCTGAGTCACTGGTAGAGCTGCACAGCAGTGTAAGAGCTGACTAGATGATGTGGCAAAGAGTATGTAAGCAGAGGCTAGTGGTGATTGAAATTGGCTTGTTTGGGCAGTCTTGCTGGGACAACTACTCCTGCTGCATTGCTGTAGGCTTTGGTGAACGGTTCTTAGCAGGGAGTCTCTCCTCCCCTGCTGCTTTCTTGTGCACTGCCCTTCCTGGGTTCTGTGTTCCTTAAAATACCTGTTGGAATTTTTGTGTTTGGCTTTGTTCCTGGGGTTTTTTTGTTGCTGTTGCTTTGTTCATGCGTTTTCACATTTGTAGTCATGACTGCAATTAATTAAAAAGTGAGTTTCTGAAAAAAATACGAGTGCTTGACAAAACCGTGCTATCATCAAAGACAGAACTGCAACTCCTGTTGAAATCTGTGGAGGCAAAGTTAGGGCTTGTTTGATTCTCAGGATAAATTTTAAGGGTTTTTTGAGTGTACTGTATAATCCTCTTCAAGAACTCAAATAAGGAGAGAGAATTACATGCTACTTTTAAGATAAACATGAATACTCCAGGATGTCTGTCATTTGCCTCGCAACTGCTATCCCCTGCCCTGATGCGGACCCTGAGGGAAAGATGTACAGTGGCCCCAAATTCTTTTCCCCATGTGCTCCCTGCATCTCACTGCTGTCATCAGTAGCTGTCTCCTCGTCCTTCTCCTCACCCATGTGTTGTCTTTTTGAATTATTGTCTTCCTTACTGAGTTTTAACAGATTAAAATCCTGCCTCCTCCTTCCAAGCTAAGGTGGAGGGAGGAGAGTGGTGGAGGCAGTGCTTTAAGCCAAGAAAGTCTGTGATAACCAGTGATGATGATGTCAAGTGGGACCTGAAACTGTAGATCCAGTAGACAGAGAAAAGTTGCTGTATGTGTTTCCCTGCTTCCTCATTTTTGCAGTTCTATTCATGGTCAGTTGCCAAGTAATACTTGGAGCAATTATTTTTAATTTCAGAATTAATCAGAAGTGCCATTGTCTCGACTGCACAGAAACTGTTATTTCTTTACCTACATTTGCAGGCATGAAGACAAGCTGCTGTCTGCTAGCAGCCTAACTTGACCACAATCTATAATGGCAATAGGCTTTCCAAACTCCTGCACTGTCATGTTTTTGCAGCCATGATGCCACGGTATGGGTTAGGCAGTCTTGAAAGTGAAAAAAAGTATTTTGCAAAACTTGTTGAAACAAGTTTGCTGAATCTCTCATGAAAGTTGTAACTCAGACTGTAGCAATACTAGTAACTCTTCCAAAAAGACTTGATGGTATCTTCTTGCTGGATTTGCTTTTCAGTGCATGGTAAAGTTGCAGCTTCCTAGCCATGTGGAAATCTGTTGTCCTCAAGAGCTGGCAACCACATCTTCAGAGCTCTAGCAGAGAAGTGCAGTTGGTTTTTGATGGAATTGCCTTTTGGCTTTTGAGTGAGGTCTGTTAGTGGTGGGTGTCTTCACACTCAACAGGAGACGATGAGGAGGAGCATGCTTGTCCACCTGCATATACTGAGGATAATGTCTGTGTGCTGTTTGTGTTGGGCATAACTGGAAGATAAAAATTTTTGTGCTGTTGTTTGTGGGTTTTGTTCTTTTTTAAATTATATAAAAAATACTATCTTATATGAAGCTGTGGTCTTATGAGAAGTGCTGGTGCCTTCAAAGGGCTGAGGGAGGTACAAACTTATTCTGGTTCCCTTTCAAGTCAGTAATAATATATGTTTTAATCCAGTTTTTTGTTTTTAAAGTAGTATACCATCACTAGCTCTGTGCTATCTCCGGTTACTGAAACAGAAGGAGATGGAGCCTGTTCAAGGTTAATCGGCAGCTGTTGCGCAGACCTCAGGAGCAGGAGAGCTGGTGCTTTGATCTGATGTGGGGGATTGACAGACAACAGAAACATCTCATTTTCAAGGACATTTTCTTCTGCAGGAAACTAACCCACCCTGAGCTGACCTTATATCCCATGGAAACATCTTCATGGCTTTGTTCTGGTTTAAAACAGAAAAACAAAACAGTATTGTTCCAGAGGCAGAACTAAATCTGTTGAGAGGAAGGTGTTAGTATTTTACCCCTGAGTGTTTTCTGAGGAAATTGTCAATACTACTGTAAGGATTTGAAAAGTAATTTTGCCCCATTAAGCTGGATTAAGTATATGCCTTGATTTATGTAGATAATCAGTTCATGAAGTTGAGTTTAAGGAACCGAAATTTAGATTGCATTTTCAAATAAACTTACAAAGTTGTGCTTTCTCTCAGTATGTACAGAGTTCAACTAGTCTATCTCCGTAACTCTGTCCATCCCTTCCCACCCTATCATCCCTGAATAAACACTGCTGATTCCTGACTGGTGGCAGAGAAGGGTAGCCTGGCTGTTGAGAAATGGAGCCTGTTGGTGGCACTGTCTTGGAGCAATCTCTGGAGTGTTCATTTATTACCCTTTCGTATGTCATGTGGCAGTAGCAGCCACAGACCTTTATAGTACGTTCCATATTCAGCCACCATGGATGACCAGCTCTTCTGGAAGCCTTATGTTGATGGAAAGCAGCACCAGGGAAGCCAGGCAGTGCAAAGGAGGGCATCTAGACCTACACTCTGAAGTAAAGAGCAATACATCAGCAAATGGCCATTACTGCTTGTTTCCCTGGATGTAGTTATGGAAGAACAGGTCTGGTTTTCTGCTCAAGAGGCTGAATGGTTCATATGTGAATTTAAGTCACTGAGGTATATTCGGCTTCCAGTGAACTTTCCACTGAGTAGTCTGGCCAGGCACTTAATATGTTAAGGTTTTAGGGTACCTAAATTTAAGGGTTTTCAGTAGCCAAGGCCAACAGGGAAGGGTGAGTTTTCAGAACAATAACTGACCATTAATATGAAATTAGAAAAGTTGTGGTCTTTTTCTTGATGACTTCTTTCTTTTTGTGACCTCTCCTTAAACGTCGTCAGTTTGTGACATAGGAAAGAGAAGGAATGAAGATAAATGTGGTTTTGGTTATCTTTCAAATATAAAAGCTATGTCCTGCTTGACCTAGTTAATAACATCTCTTTCTGTCTCTCATACTTTGTATTCGGAGCCAAGCTACTGAGATGCATAAACAAAAGGTTCTCTAAATACATATTGATTATTGTTCCTTTCACTTTGCCAAGCCTTAGTAGTGATGTGCTTTTTGAATGCAGATGCAGCATAACCTACATTCATTGCTCTTAATTTAAAGCAGTTTTAACTGTTTTGATTCAACTGCATTGATGTGTCAACTGGATTTCACATTATAAGTTTGCACTGAGGTGAGAAGACAGTTGTTATACAGCATCTGCTTTTTCATATGTAGACATATATATCATAAATATGTATATAAAATGTAATTAGTATGCAGTTATTTTATTCAGCATACAACATGGATGCATACAAAATCTAAGTTGTTAATGAAGAGTTTTGCAATGAATGCTCCACAATTTTACTTAATTGAGGTAAAGTTCTTCATTAATTTTGTGATTTTCAGCATATATATCCAACAGAAAGTAAAGACAGAATGGAGTTTTGTCATCTCGAAGAACAGAATACTGAGGAAGACAAGAAGTAGTGTTTACATTTTCAGCAGCAAAACCTGTGAGGTAGAAGGACCCAGGACTTCTCCAGGTGGTCTTGCAGCTGTGAGATTTGCAAAGCTATTTCCTTTCAGTTTTGCAGTCAGGAGAAATTTATTTGCTACGGAAATGATGGCATACAGCTGTTCTTCTACAAACACTATTCCAAGTATTTTTATAACCTTACTTCATGGAAATAAGAAACACTGGGCTGTAGTTAGTGCTCCATGGCTTTCTTTGCCCACTTACCACAGAAGGCTGGTTTGTCAGGGAGCTCTGGAGTAACCCAAGACACCAGGCTTCTCCATGAGAAAGAGGCTGAGGTCTTTGTAGCCACCATGTGCATTAAGGAGAGTCCTTCCTCAGGTGGTTCCTATATGCCAAGTCTTATCCATAAATGAAACATTGGTGAAGATGTGGTCACCAGTACATGGCTAATGCACTGCAGAGGGATGCCAGCTGGATCAGTGGCTGGAGTTTGCATAGTTGGCAAGGTACCTCTTGCCAAGACCTTTTTGTTTTGCCCCCACCCAGAGGGGAAGGCCCATGGACAGACACTCCATTGTGCAGCTACCTTGCCAGGGAACATGTTGTATTTGCATTCCAGATGCCTCTGGCTTTGTGAACTGCATTGTTCCAGCCTCCTTTGAATAGCAGCTATTGACCCCTAACAATGTACATTTGTTTAAATCAACCCCTTTCCGTGCTTTAAAAAGCTTATTATAGCACTAGCCCAACCAAGTGAAGGCTTCTGTGCAGACCCCTTCTTTTCCCCTTTATAGCCAGAAAAAAATTTTGCAACATTAATTATTTAATTCCAAGATGGAAAACATTTTCCTCCTTCTGAGAGGCTATTTTGAATGCTGAGGTTTTGGCAAATTTTGTTGCGGCTTAATGTTTATAAGCTTTTCATTGCTCCTGAAAACGTAAACTTCACATTACTTGAGCTTCTGAGATGCTGGCAAATAATAAACCAGTGGAATAACAGGGGTTTGGTTGTCCTGAAGCACTTGAAGAACTTGACTGCATTTTGGCAGATAGGTTTTCGTGCTGTTTATGCCTGCATTTAGGTGGATTGATCTCACGTAGAACGAGACGGGGGAGACTGACCAGTACAGACCCTTAGTGCCCAGCAGCAGTCTGGCAAAAGTATTTCTATGTGTGAGGCAAGGCTGGGACCAAATTCCCTTTGCTGCTTTGGGTGATGGTAGTACATGTATCCACCCCCCAAGCCATCAGGTCTCCAGAGCTTGATGGTGACAGTAACCACCATCATTAAATCCCTTGCAATTTGTGAACCAAACTATGACTGTTTGCTGTGGAGGGAAGCTTTGATGTGCCTTGCTTCTGTGGGTTTATTAGGTCGAGGCAGAAAAGACCAGTGAAGTAAAACTTTTCTGGGAGCTGTACAACCTTGTGGTCCTTCCATTTTATGCCATAATAGTCCCACTAATAACAGCAAAATATTCAATCATGGAACAGTAGTTGTCTGTTTGGGTGGTTTGATAAGCTGAGGATTCTTTCTTCTTAACTTCTATGTTAAGTCAGGAGTATCTCATCTCCTGAGGTTTCTGTAGACATTACTGTTGAACATGTCAGTAAAGTGCTGCCTGCAGGTTGATGGAGGTGATCCTACCCCTCTGCTCAGCCCTGGTGAGCTGTGAGCTGGAGTGCTGTGTCCAGTTGTGGGCTCCCCAGTACAGGAGAGACACGGATACTGGATAGGGTCTAACAAAGGACCGGAAAGATCATGAAGGTGCTCTTTCCTAGGAGTAAAAGCTGAGAAAGCTAGAATTCTTAAGTCTAGGGGAATCTCATCAAGGTATGTAAATACCTGGAGGGAAGATAAGAGAGGAGGGAGCCAGGCTCTTGGTCGTGCTCAGTGACAGGCTCAGAGGCAGTGGGCACAAGCTGAAACACAGGAGGCTCACAATGAACATCAGGAAACGCTTTCTACTGTGGGAATGACTAAATGCTTTCACTGCCAGCTCTATGTGAGCCTGCTTGAGCCCCTGGACTAGAGGTCCTCCAGAGGTCTCTGTCTATTTCAGCCTTCTGTGATGTGTGGGTGAAGTGAGATGGCTGAGGACATGCAGGAACCCCAGGCAAAGCCCAGCTCACCTTGCTTTCATTGTCTGGCAGGGTGTAGCATGCGTACATCATCACATCATCTCTCTTACACAGTGCTGTGCTCTCATGCTTGTGGACTTTAGACCCATTCCAAGGTGAATTAAGTGGGCTCTGCATCACCCAGCCCCACAGGGGCTGACGGGCAGCTGCAAGCCTCAGGTTTTCACTCTGGGGTGCTCTTGGGGTCAGTGGGCTGATGGCAGCATCTGCATTAATGTGGTAAAAGCCCTTTGTCTCTGCCATGGTGGTTGTGGTTGATACTCCTTAGTTCCAAGTATGTAGTCTTCAAAGTTGTCATCGCTCCTATGTCTGTCCCTGAAGGACACAGAACATTTCTGTTTGCTGGCTCTGGTGGGAAGGTAGCAGAGGAAGTCCAAGAGCAATGCCCTCACATCAGCCTTCCTTTCTCTGGGAAGTGTAGGGTGAGAGGTACCCTTGGACCAGTCAGCATGGAGGTGTTTGTGGTGTTCAAGAGAAAAAAACCAGAGCAGTGCCCTGGATTTTCTGATGACCAGAGTCTGACGTAGACCCAGGAGAGTGGGTGGAAGTGTTCCAGCTGCTGTCACTGGATTTTGAATATAGTGTTCAAGTCTTATCTATTGCTTTTACCATGTCTGGGGAGCCATCTCCCCACAGTCCCCTGCTCCCTCCTGTCCACCTCAGGTACTGGTGCTCTCCTTTCTGCTTTCCTCTGCCCTACCCCTGCACTTTTGAGTTGCATTTGAACTGCCTCATAATTTCTGTATACCTAGAAACCCTCTGACTTGAGGTTTTGGAAGTAAAAGGGCAAACTGTTGCTTAGGCATTTGCAGCACTGAAAATGGAAAGCAGTTTGTGAAAAGATGCAGTGGGAAAAAATAGAGGGATGCTCTTGCCTTGTCCTTTGTGTCCAGGTGAGCTCTTCCCTTTAGAGAAACCAAACAGCAAGAGTTTTTAAATTCTCCATGAGTACTGTTTTGTGTCAGTGCTGCTATTGTCCCATCACAGAAAGAAGAGTAATGTTTATTCAACATTACCTAAAGCATATGTAACTGGTAATGTGGCTGAAGTCCATGGTAAGCTCACGGGCCACTCACCTTAAATATGCAACAGAATAAAAATCTGTATTTGTCTTGATTATTGATCAGGACTGCACCCCCTCCATCTTAAAAGACTCTGTCTGGTTTGTCTGTGTGAAAATTCAGGCAAGGACAGCCTTTGGATGCTAGGATGCAAAAATATTTTAATTGGTTTTTTCTGTGATTGCACACCCAAATCTTTTGATTGTCAGTGTATGTCCTAGCACTTTCCTACCAGCCCTTTACTTTTTCTTTAGGAGGATATTTGACTGTTCCGGTGAAAAAAATCTCTGTTCTCTGAATACCAATAAAATACTGTTGCTCTGACATGGAGCCAGATGTCTGAAGAGAATGGGAGTATAGTTTGGGTTGGAAGTTAGGCCATGGGTCACTGCTGCTCAGTGTTTTCATGCCAGCTAAAGTCTTCTCCTACGCAGAAGCAACTCGGGTGGCTCTTGCTTATGGGTTGGCTTTTGCTGCAGCTGCAGCATCAGCTGTGGTCCTCCTCCCTTGTTCTAGGTGCTGGATACTTCTGTTTTCTTAATGCTGCAACTACCAGCCAGGTGGTAGTTGCAGCATTAAGCTCTACCTGCTCTACTAGACTGACTTAGGTGTCTCACTGATAGTGTCTCCAATGCCTTCATAGCAAATATCAATTCTTTGTAATCTTGCTTGCTACTAGTTGGGTTGTTTTTTTTTAATCCTCTGCATTGTTGTGCATCCAAGAGAGGAGAACCATATAAAGGGCAAAGTGGTTTAGAAAAAAGGTGAAAGATAGAAGTGCTGGGAGTGTCTGACTGAGGTTGAAAATAAACATGTAGGGAGCCAGCTGGCTTTGGGGCAGATCTTTTAAACTGTGTGTAAATTCAGACACCACTCTGTAATTTTACTTGTGCTAACATGAGGCACATGACTCTGAGAATCAGAGGATTGGCTCCAGCTGCTCTTGCCGGCATTAAGGAACTTATAAAAAAAAAAAAGGCACTTCAGTGTAGTTCTCCTGTGTTTACTGATCGAGCAGACACCAACAAATACTTGCTAAGAGATTATTTTATTTTCTTTCATTTGCTTATTTGGATTTTGCTTTCACTTTCTCTCCTATTACTTGATAAGTATTTCCAGAGAAAAATAGTGAGTGAAATTCTTGTTTCGGTTTTTCTGTTATGCCATCTATAACTCTGTTTTTTTTATTGCAGGGGTCTCGGGTCTGGCTGCGAGAAAATAATCAGCATTATCCCAGCACTGTTCATTCCTGTGCGGAAGGAGTTGTTGTATTCAGGACAGACTATGGTCAGGTATGGACATTGCTCCTCTGTGTTTTGTGTTTTCCACAACTCTGTAAAAAATAAGCTTTCACGGAATCACAGAATGGATCAGGTTGGAAGGGGCCACAGTGAGTCATCTGGTTCAACCTCCCTGCTCAAGTAGGGTCATCCTAGAACACGTGGCACAGGATTGTGTCCAGATGGTTCTTGAATATCTCCGGTGAGGGAGGCTCCACAACCTCTCTGGGCAATCTGTTCCAGTGCATGGTCACCCTCGCAGTAAAGAAATTTTTGCTTGTGTTTAGGTGGAACTTTCTGTGCATCAATTTCTGCTGGTAGCCTCCTTTCCTGTTGCTTGGTACCACCAAGTAGAGCCTGGCTCCATCCTCTTGACATCCTCCCTTCAGATATTTTTACAGATTAACGAGGTAATCTCATAGTTGCATCTTTTTGAGGCTAAATAGGCCCAGCTTCCTCAGCCTTTCTTAAGGCTGAGAATAAGAGAGATTCTTCAGACTCTTGATCAGCTTTGTAGCTCTCTGCTGGACCTGCTGCAGAAGCTCCATGTCTCTCTTGTACTGTGGACTCCAGAACTGCACACAGTATTTCAGCTGTGGCCTCACTAGGGCTGAGCAGAGCAGAGGGGCAGGATCACTTCCCTCGACCTGCTGGCAATGCTCTTCTTAATGTATCCCAGGATACTATTGGCCTTCTTGGCCATAAAGACACACTGTTGGCTCATGGACAGCTTGTTGTCCACCAGGATCCCGAGGTCCTTCTGTGCAGGACACTGCACTTGCCTTTGTTGAATTTCAGAAGGTTCTTCTCTGCCCAGCTCTCCTATTCAGGTCCCTCTGAAAGGCTACACAACCTGAAGTATTGGCCTCTCCTCCCAGCTTTGTGTCAGCAGTGAACTTGCTGAGAAGAGACTCTATCCCCTCATCCAAGCCATTGATGAACAAATTAAATAACACTGGGCCCAGTATAGAACCCTGGGGGACACCACGAGTGACAGACCTCCAACCAGACTCTGTACCACTGATCACAGCCCTCTAGGATCTGCCACTCAGCCAGTTCTTAATCCATTCCACTGTCCACTGATCCAACTTATACCTCTTGAGTTTGCCTGTGAGGATTTCATGACAGACTATGTCAAAAGCTTTGCTGACAGGTAGAAAATAGGTCAAGGTAGAAAATATGCCCTGCTCTCCCTTCATTCATCCAGATAGTTGTTTCAGCAGAGAAGGCAATCAGCCTGGTCAAACATGAGTTACTTTTAGTGAACCCGTGCTGACTACACCTGATCACCTTCTTGTCTCCCATGTGGGTAGAGATGGCCTACAGAATGAGGCACTCCATCGACTTTCCAGGGACTGAGGTGAGGCTGCCTGGCTGGTAGTCTCCTGTGCCCTCCTTCTTGCTCTTTTTGAAGACTGGAGTGATGTTTGCTTTCTTCTGACCCTCAGGCACCTCTCCTGATCTCCATGACCTTTCAAAAGGGATTGTGAGCAGCCTTGCTGTGTTGTTCACCAGCTCTCTCAGCAGTCCATGGATGCATCCCGTCAGGGCCCATGGACTTATGGATGTCAAGTTTGCCTAGGTGTTCCCTGACCAAATCCTCCTTTACTAAGGGGAGGTCTTCCTCCTGACATTCATTTGCCTTGATCTCCTTGGTCAGAGATCCCTGAGGGCTGGTGTTGTCAGTGAAGATGGATGCAAAGAAGGTGTTCAGCAACTGGCTTCTCTCTTCCGGCTTCAGGATCCCCCCTCCATTTAATAACAGTCCCACATTATCCTTTGTTTTCTTCTTGTTATTGATGTTTTTGAAGAAGCCTTATTTATTATGTTTTACATGCTTGGCCAGATTTAATTCTAGATGGGCCTTGGCCTTTCTAGTCTCATTTCTGCTTAACCTGATCACCTCTCTAAATTCACTCCAAGGGGCCTGACCTTACTTTCATCTCCTGTGAACTTTTTGCTTATCCTTGAGCAATAACAGTTCTTTATTCATTCACAGAGGTTTCTTGTGACCTTGGCCTGACTTGTTTCTCATTGTGATGCATTGTTCTTGAGCCTGAAGGAAGTGAGCCTTGATTATTGACTAACTCCCCTGGATCCTTCTTCCCTGCAAGGCCTGCTCCCATGGAATTCTTCCAAGAATATCGCTAAAGAGGCCAAAGTTAGCTGATCTGAAGTCCATGGTCATAATCTTGTTCACTGCTCTACTACCTCTGTTCAATACTGAACCCTACAATCTCATGATCAGTACAGCCAAGGCTGCGCCCAACCTCCATCTCCAGTAAGGCCTTCCTTGTTGGTTACTGTGAGATCAAGCAGCACAACATTCCTTGTGAGATCCTGCTCTGTCTGTGCAGGAGGTTGTCATCAGTGATTTCCAGGCACCTCCTGGCCTGTTGTGCTTTGCTGTGTAGCTTTCCAGCAGGTATCAGGGTGGTTGAAGTCCCCCACACAAACCAGGGCCTGTGACTTTGAGGCTGCTTTAGTTGCCTGTAGAAGGCCTCACCCACTTCATCCTCCTGGTCAGGCAACCTGGAGCAAACACCCACAGAGTGTCATCCTTCCTAGTCTGCCCTTTTATCCTGACCCATGAGCTCTTAACTCGCTCATCATCCACTCTGAGACAGAGCTCGATATACTCCAAGTGTTGCCTCACAGAGAGGGCAACTCTACCACTGCAGCTTCCTGAGCTGTCTCCTAAACAGCATGTAGCCCTTCATGGCAACATTCCACTATGGGAACTATCCTACCGCATCTCCATAATCACAATGAAATCGAAATCTCACTGAGAAATGTGAGTCCCATCTGTGCCAGCATGCCTGGCGCTGCATAGGCCATTCTGTTGTAAAAACTCCCAAAATTATGGTGGTGACACCAGCTGCAGGAGCAATGTATTTTCTCCTTGTGTGGAGGGCATAGTGGAAAACTAAAAGGCTTGTGAATAAAATACTCATTTTCTATCCCCTGAATGTGCAACTCTGTTTTAATAGTTCTTTCTGTTGCCTCTCCGGTCAGTTGCTGTGATTGTGTCTGACAAAGCTGAAGTAATGCTGCTGAGTGTGAGAGCCTTGTTCCACATAGGTCAGTGATTATGTAGTTTACTGGAGGAAGGTGGCCTCTCCAAGGTTATATTCCCTTACAGTAACAGAAAGCAGGGGCTGGCACATGGCCAAAAAAATAAAAGCATGTCTTTCAGAGACAGGGAACCGTTGCTTTTTTTTCATGCCTTTCTCCAGGCAGGAAAGGAACCAGACAGAATTGTAGGGTGGCTTTTGATGGGCGAGATGTAACATACACATGATTAAATTGCTGCTGTGCTGGCAGCGAGGGATGAAAATGATGGAGTGACCACATCAGTGAACAAGGGAAGGGCTGTGCACGTCATCTGTCTGGACTTCTCTAAAGCCTTTGACATGATCTCCCACAACATCCTTCTCTGTAAACTGGAGAGACATGGATTTGATGGATGAATTGTTTGGTGGGTGAGGAATTGGTTGGATGGTTGCATCCAGACAGTAGTGGTCAAGAACTCAGTTGGTGATAAGGATGTCCTTTGGGGTTCTGGACTGGGACCAGAACTGTTTAATGCCTTCATCAATGGCATTAGCAGTGGGATAGAGCATGGCCTCAGCAAGTTTGCAGATGACACCAAGCTGAGTGATGCAGCTGACAAGCCTGAAGGATGGAATGCCATGCAGAGGGACCTGGACAAGCATAGGAAGTGGGCACATGCATATACTTCATGAAGTTCAACGAGGTCAAGTACAAGGTCCATGCATTTGGGTTGGGCCAACCCCTAGTATCCATACAGACTGATTGAGAACAGCCCTGCCGAGAGGGATTTCAGGGTGCTGGTGGATGAGAAGCTGGACATGAGCTGGCAATGTGTGGGCAGCCCAGGAAACCAGCTGTATCTAGGGCTGCATCAAAAGCAGCATGGCCAGTAGGCCAAGGGAGGGAATTCTGCCCCTCTACTCCACTCTCGTGAGACCTCACCTGGTGTGCTGTATCCAGCTCTGAGACCCCCAGCACAGAAAGACCTGTTTGAGCCATGGAGGAAGGCCATGGAAATAATCAAAAGGATGGAACACATCTCTTATGAGGTCAGGCTAAGAGACTTTAAGGTTCTCAGAATTGGGGTGGTGCATATTTTGACTTTTCTTACTGAAATTTGAAGTCCAGTTAAGTGGAAAGGCTGAGACTGTCTCCTCTGTTGGCTTTTTCAAGCAAAAAAAAAAAAAAAGAAGGCTCCATCACCATTATATTTGAGCTGCAGTATAGAAAGGCTGCTCTGTGTGTTGTTATGCTAACATCCTCTAGGAAATGTCCGGCGTTGGGCCTTTCATCTTAAACACAAGCCCTCTCAGGCTCCTAGTAGGAGTGACCACATGCTTACATGGGACACTACCTGTAATTTTCACAGGGTTTTGTAGCTGGATGTGTAGCTGTAAAGAGCCCGACTTTTAGAAGTGTTTTGAGCTGCAAAATCCTTACACTTAAGGGAATCATAGATGCCACTGTAAAAGGGGCAGTTTGCTTTGGTGCCCTGGAAAAGAATGGCAGAGCTAGTGCTAGCATCCACCAGCAGATAAGTTGCTTATTAATGGTGTTCTGTGTGCGTATTGTGTGTGATGTTCCTGCTTTTCTGTGGTGTACATAATGTGAGCTGAAACTTCAGGTAATATGGAAAAAATCTCAAGTCTTTACCATGATGTCATGTGATTGATTAAATTTGCTTAGAAAACCCTGGTGTTATAAACATCACTGGGGAAAAAAATACCTCCTTTGTTTTGGTGTGCATGTGTTAAAACCAGGCAGTGCAAAGTGGGAAGGACGTAGGGATGAACCTTCAGACCTGTGATGTGGCATTCCACCTCCTCAGCAGGTCAGAGCTGGCAGCTGCACAGAAAAAGGCATAGTAGATATTCACTAGATTGATAACTTTCATCATTTTCAGGGCTTATAGTTTCAGGATTGGACTTTGTAAAAGGACTGTGCCAGCTGACATTGGTCAGTTAATATATTTTCTCCCATTGCTTTTCCTGATGTGCTTTTAGACCATCCTGCCCGTGGTATTTGGTTACCTATGGGCTGCAGAAGGTTGCAAGCAGGTGAAATGGAACTGAGATAATGCTTGACTATTACCTCTAACTGTTTGGCAATCCCTGCCATGCTAGATATCACTTTGAAGAACAAGAGATGGCAAGCAAGGGGTGAGGTTGCAGAAGTAAGGGATGAGGATGCTTTTTGAAGCATGTTGGTGTATTGATTCCCGCATCATTTTGACAGCTGGAGCTCATGTTCAAGTTTAATGACAAGCTGATGAAAGCGTTGGGACCTTATCAAAGCACAGCATTGTTACTCATCTCTGATTCAGTAGCTTCTACTGGACTTTGCACTTCTCATCTTTCCACTAAGCATTTTGCATGTCTTCTGAAAATGTGAATGGAAGGGCAGTGGGACTGGGAAGGTGTGTTCCTGGAGTTAGTTTCGGATTTTACTTTTATGAGTTTGGACTTCAAGTCTTTGCCAATGTCAGTTTGCAGAACAATTAAAATTTCATAGCACAGTACATTACTTCTTAGTTTCTTCTTTCTGTTCTGAGTGGTGGAAATTAATTTGCCACAAAAACCTGTAGCAGCATACAGTTGTATGCTGAAGGGGTGGTTGTAGGGAATCCTACACAGTGCGAAGGTACGATTATATAATGATATTTTAACAAGCTGCATAGCAATTTCTTGATTATCACATGGTGATATAATTCCTCCTCGAGTGTTCTTGTATTTATTGCCTGAGTGTTACAGTTAAACAGTTCATTGGCTAATTATCATTAAAGACAACTGTGATACTGTCTTCTGCTGTTGTCATCCTCTGTGTGAGATGGTTGTAAAACTAGCTGATTTGATGGTCTATGAGGAATATCTGATGCATGAGATATGGTGTACCAAAATGGGGAATATCAGGTTGTAAATTTGGATTTCGCTGAGCAAATAGCTATGAAGAATTCTTAGCTCTTTATGAAAAGAAGAAAAATGTGGCACTGTATGGGGGTAGATGAAAGCCTCATAAAATACAAGGAGGGGAAGAGTACTTCAGGCCTGTGTTTCAGCACCCTGGCCCACAATCAAGTAGGGGGAGATGAAAGGTGTGACCTCCCTCTTAGCACGCGTTCATGACGCTGGGCTCCAGGTGGCTCTGGAGTAGCTCTCCAAAGCTTCCTGCAGGCTGGCCTTCAAAACAGAGAGTCTGCAGTGACTGGAAAAGCTATGACATGCAGACGTTTCATATTGTAAATATGTTTCCCTTTATAAGCACAAACCTAGTACTTTTCAGAGGAGAAGATGCTGTACTCATTTGCTAGTTGGTGGGTGGGACAGTTGTGTTGTTTGGTTTTTTGTTCCACTGGTGTGCAGAGAGCTGGTGAAGCTCATAACCATGTCTGTGACTACACTGTATTAATGCAGTATATTCATACTTAGTATGAATATGTTAAGTATGTCAATGAAGTCTATGAACACTTAGAATTATAAAAGTAGGTCTTAATCTTTCCTTGTGTGTTTAGATACATATTCATATATAAGACGACATTACAGTTACTGCATTTTTTTTTCACATTTGAGGATATTTTTGCTACATAGATTTTTAGGGTTAAAATTAAATTCTTCCTTAGATTTAATAATTAAAATAAAATCTTCCTTAAAGGTTTTATTTACAGTAAAGCAGACATTTCCTCATTGTCTTATTGTATTTTCAGTGAAGTTGTGTGAGCTTATAAAGTACTGAAGTGAGTGTTTAAATAAAATCCTAAAAGCCCTGCTGCCATTCTGTGCTTTGTTTGAAATGACTTACTTGTGTATGTTCATTAATCAGTGGTTCCATTGAGAAAAAACCTCTTTCCAGTTTCTCTCCTTTTTTTTTTTTCTGAATACTGTGAACTTTATTTCAGATCAAAAGAGGACTGCATTGTGCTCTTGACTTGCACAGACATATATGAAACTGTCTGCAGTGAAAGCATAGATAGCAAATACAAAAAGCTTGGGGGGAGTGAAATCTTTCAGAAGAGGTGTGTTGTGTTGCGTGGCATTGATTTCAAGAACATTTTTCTAGTCTTCTAAGTAGGACTCTACTTTTTCTTCTATTTTTACATCCAAGTATATATAAAAGTAATGCCAGTAGATACACAGCATGTCTGTGTCCCTTTTTTTTTTTTTTTTTAATGCAGTCATGACTATTGGTGTAGGTAGCACTGTGTTTAAGCCTTTGAGAATTGAGGACTTCCAGAACAGCACCTAAGAACACATATTTTTAATAACATTCATTCCCTTGCAAGGGAAGAATTGTATATATGTAAGACATAACACATGTATGTGTGTGTAGGGGAAATCTTATCTGAACAAACTCATCCAGGGAGAAGTAGAAGTTGAATTAATTGCTGCAAACTGTCCTCGGTCTGACACTAAAATTTCAGGATACTTAATTGCATACCTACTTAGATGACTGAGAGAAACCTTTACATCAAATGTTATAAATAGAAGCAGTTGGGCGATAATGTCCAAAAAATGTAGGCTCTTTAAAAAACAGATGTCATATTTCACCAGTAAAGACTTTGTCAGTTAAACCAGCTTTCTGTGAATTTTCTTCACAAAGAAGTCCTTCACAGCATGGTGTTATGTCAGCAAACAGAGTAGAGCTTGGTACCCTTAGCTTCAAATCAGAGGCACCTGTATATGATTTGGGCAGCAACAAAAGTATTTTTTCCTGTGTGTTTAACTTATTGTGGCTCTTCTGCAGCATTTCTGAATCTCAGGAATTGGAAGGCTCCAGATGTTCCTTGTTAAACACAGCTCAAGCATGTTTTCCATGGAGGCTTTCACTTCTTTTTTTTCTCTCTCTGATTTGAAGGCTGGGGGAGTTTCTTATCGTGACCTCATTCAGGAGTTGTAGACCTGGGCTTTGTTTGAGGTTTGGGGTTTGTTCTTTCTGTTTTGGTTCGTTTGGGGAGGGAGGGGGTGTTCCTTTTGTTTGATTCTTGAGTTATCTGTAGGATTATGTTGAAGTTATGGTGTGGTATACCAGGAGGGCTCATGTTTTCCTCACTTTCAGTTTAAAATTAAAAATAAAGCCCCAAATCTGCAGGTAATGGCTGAGCATTTCTCATAAGGACTCTTTTCTTTGCCTTGTGTCCTTTCTCACCCTCACTTGGGACTCTCTTGTGCTAGCCTTTGCTGTTGTGAGGAGCCCTTTTTAACAAGAGTCTTCCGTTCATATTCACAGGGCATGAATAACACCACTGAAGTTACTTGGCTTAAGTTACTGAAGTCAGTAGGACTGTTTATCAGTAAATGCTGTGTTTGGCTGCATCCATAGTTCACAGGATCAGGCATCGGAGAAGTAAATCCTTCTGGACAAGGATTTTCTTAGCTAGCATTGAAAAGCATCATGCTTGCTTCTAGCTCTTCCACGTGAAGACCCAAAAATATTTCCAAACAGTGTTTTTTTGGACATTTCCCTGAATTCAATATCTATTAACCTTCAAATGCACATTTACAAGGGAGCATTTTAAAGAAGCCCTTTGTGAGCTCCCTTGTATATACAGCCACTTATGAAAATACACAAATATATGCAGTAGGCTTTGGTCTTGGCTGCTCTTAGCATTAAATGATTCCATCTCTTTTCGCAAACTTTATTTATGAAGACTTCCATGCTATTTAATTTAATGGTGCATATGAAGGGTAGTGACTACTGATTGCGGACATTGGGTAGCTCGTGTGTGTTTTGGGCAGCAGATCTCCTGCCTTTGGGGCTCAAGGTCAATGCCAAATTCAGCAGCTTTACAGCAGGAAATCAGATTCCATCTGTCTAAACACTGTAAAGTTCATTTTATTCTCCAGTTAGTTATATTTGGCTTACTTGTAATAATTCTACTGATTAGCATACTTAAAAAAGCTTGGTGCTGTGGCTATTAGTATGTTGATTTCTTGGGGTTTTTTTGTGCTTTGAGTCTTTTTTGTTGTTGTTTCTAAGGGATATGTGCTGGAGTTTTGAGTTTGGCGGATGGTGTGGGGTTGGGGAGGGCCAGAAGTCAGCCAGAGCGCCTTTTAGTACTCAGGATTTATCTTCTGTGGAGAAGTGTTTACATCTTTATGTTGGATGTCAAAGTTCAGCGACTCTCGCTGCAAGCATCTGTTGGCGCGCCTGTAAACAGAGTTCGTGACAGATGTGAGCCGGCAGCTTCCTCCGGGAGCATCCGCAGGGAGTCTGGCCTCCCCGCCTTGCACAACTGCCCTTGGCTGTCCCAGGGCCCCTTTGGTACCCCAGCCTGTGGGGTGTCTCCTAGAAGGAGCTGCAAGGAGGGGTGGCTGTGCTCCGCTCGCCCGTGCTTGCGCTGTCCTGTGCTCTTTGGAGAAGGGCGCCAGTCAAGCAAGCGATGCTGCAGAGGCTGCACGTGTCCCACAGGCCCACTGAGCCGTGTCACCCCAGCCCTCCTGTGAAGCATTTAATGGAGTGTAACTGCAATGCACAAAAGCCTCCCCGTGCCTGGTAAGGATTTAATGCAACTGCAGCAAGCGTTTTCCTTTAATGGAAATGCTGTTTCTAAACCCCAAGTGTTACTTGTCAATGCTGTGTTTGAGCACTGGTTCAAGTGGATGCACTCACAAATTGAACAAGTGTTTTGGGTTTTTTCCGTGTGTCCCATCTTCTTTTACTTTTTAAGTACTTGCTAATTGGAAAAGTCATTAATTTGGGTCTCTTAAATTCTCCAACATGGAAATATCAAAAAGGCATTTAATTGTGCTAAAGGAAGCAATATCTGTATCAGAGAACTTTTTTCCTTCCCCTAATTCAGTAGCTAATTCAGCAGCTAATTCAGCATGTCTTTTTATCCCTTTATATCAAGGGTGATATTTTTACATGACTACCATTCTCTGAATATTTGTTAAAGGGTAATAGGGAAAAGCCTTCTTTTGTGTGTGCTTTTCCCTGAACTATGTATCTATTACATAAAAAATACAGAGCAAGTTATGAATTACTTCTTGGATATGTTGCACATGTTCTGTCCTTACTTTTTTCCTGTTACTTGCCTTTCTGCCAAAACCACTGTCAGTTTGATTGATTTCAGGAAGGGGAAAGTTTTAATCCTGAAGTGAGATATTTTAAAAGAAAGGCTGAATTGTAAAAAAAACCACCAAAGCAAAACAAAACAAAAACCTAAAAGCAAAACCCAAAAACCTGTTCCAACTGCCAGACCAAGGTGATTGTATTATCCCTGGAAAATGAACTTTCTGGCTGTCATTGCATGGGCAGTTTTTGGCAGAAGCCAGGGAGTTTGCAAGTGAGCAGTCAGGAGATTTCTTATGCACAAATGATGGGGTCAGGAGGGCTGAGCAATGACCATAAATAACTCCTTTAATGTTGGATTTTCAAGGGTTTTGTTCTGTGCTGCCTAAACATAATGGTAGTGTTTGCTCTAGCTTTACTGAAATTAATTTGTTTGGCATTAGTGTGGCTGTTGTTAAGTGTTTTCCTAACAATATAAATTAAATCTGTATGAACAAAAGCATTTATCTGTGAGCACAGTTGTTTTATGCTTTTTGTAAGACCTGACTGAAAGCAGTCGGCATCTGAGACGCTGACAAAGAGGTACTTTCTGCATCCCGCCTTGGTTTGCTGTGGCCACGTAATGGGTTGTGGCTACGTAAACAGTTGAGATGTCAGTCTTCTCTCTTGCTTTCTGCAAAGAAAATCCAAACCATCTGTCTTTTTTTGGTGCCTTTATTATGCTTGTACTAAAGATAGCAAAACTGCTTTGTTTTAAGATTAAAGCAGATGTACACAGGCTGCCATATTAATTTCTTTTGTAAGGGAACACAGTTCAGCTGTTCACAAAACATGGGAAGGAATTCAGGCAGCATCGTGCCAAAAAACAACAACAACAATGAATCTGTAGCTCTGTGATGAACAAGCTTGTCACTTCAGTTGTTCCCCTGTTCCTGAATTCCCTTGGATGTGAGGCTGGTCTCATTGTTCAGCATTGTTGGTGTTTTTAGGAACATATGGTTTAGGTTAAGCACAATTACGTGTCTGATACTTTGCTCTGCAACAGGGCACTGCTCAGTTTTGCTCTGGTGAGGCTTTGTACCTTAGAATACAGATAAATGGTGGATGGACACTGAGATTTTTACTTGGAGAGGATGAGCTGAGCAAAACACAAGTGGCCTATAGTGCCCTGTCTTTTATTATATCCATTTTTTATTTTAATATTCTTTTTTTTTAATTTAAAAGTCAAATGACTGGATAATTCTGGATAGGATTTTACACAATGAGGGCTTCTGAGAAAATGCTAGTGCATGTGCAAGCACCATTTTAAAAAGTATTGGTAGTGGTAAGCAGAGGCCACTCTTTCTCTCTGCTTTACAGTCAGCCACCTGGGAGCCACTGTTTGGCAGAGCCGTGTCCCATCCCCACCACACTTCTCTGTCAGGGACTGAGGACTGCACTGAAGGGTGTGAGCTGTGAAAAACCTATTCAAGTCATTTGATTAGTTTAAAAAGTGTAGGTATTGGGCAGGTGTGGGCGGTACTGCATTAGGTGTGGTGGTGATCTCAGCCCATGGGATGGACAGCAGGTAAGGTGAGGTGGGGTGATGAATCTGTAGGAAAGGAGACGGTGTCCACTGGCAGCTCCTCTGGGGAAAGCTGCAGTGCCTCTGGCTGCATTGTGCTGGTTCTGTAGATGGAAAGCTCATTTGATCTTTGCCCTATCCTGTGGTCACTCAAGTAGTTCCTGAAATCTGTATTACCTCTGTGTACTAGAGAAATACAGAAACAAAGGGGGATCTTCTGCAGCTCCAGGTACCCTTCACTGTACAAGTTAACTTTAAACAAACTAAATCTGAGCAGCCAGTCTGGTGTTTCAATGCCAGATCACTTTCAAAGCTTGATGTCTGAAATACTGTTTGAAAGATGCAGTACTTGCAGAGCTTCAGATTCTTTTAGCAGGGAACACAGGAGCTTCCCATTGGGATAAGATGTATCTGTGCACCTTTGGGAGCCTCATGACATTTGTATTCTTGAACATTTCAAAGTGACTTGTTTGAAAACGTCAAGTGTTCTCATGAGAACACTATCAGAGCAAGATTTCCCCTAAAGCATTTCTTCAGTGTTATAATAAACTCTTTCAATGTTAGCTGCAAAAGGAACTTTAAGCGCTCTTTCATAGTGGTGCTTTTATTTATGCTAAACCAGGGGAAGAAAATGTTAGTGTAGGTCATGTGCCTCCTCCTCATCCAGCACTCTTTATTTTGTAAAACAAGCCAGGTCCTGTTTAGCATACACATGGTGGAGCTGAGAGACGATTTAAGGAGATTTATCTACCCAAGCTGACAAGGACAGTCATAAAATGTACATGGAGAAAACCCCTCTGTGTTGCAAAGTCATACCCTAGAGAGTTCAAAAATGCTGTTGGGCCTCTTTTTGCCCTGTAGAAAAAGCAGTGTGCTGCCCCTCTACAGCTGGGTGGTTGTGGCACACGCTGGAGAGGAGAGGCACCTGTCCCAGGGGGAGCAGTATCAGTCATCTCTAAGTGGCTTCTGGATGTTCTGGAGTTACAAGGATGTGTGCATATGAGGGTAGAAGTAAAGGGTGCTTCCTCAAAGTGCCTTAGTAGTCTCCCTTGTTCATTTTTTTGTTTGTTTGAGGGTTATTTTTTGTGCCTCCTACCTGCCCTTTGTTCTTTCTTCCATGCATGGGCTCCTGTGCTTTTACTTGTTTGGTGTCTCCAAGCTTCTGCTTCAGATTCAGCTCCCATTCATCATTCACCCTGCTCATTGATCCGTGCAGCCTTGCTCCCCGCTTTTCTCTCTGATAGACGAGTACACGTGTGCACACACCGACACATCGGGGTGGGCTGGTAGTTCCTGGGGGCTGGGAGCACGGGGTCTCTCCGGGTGGGTGGTGGTGGTGCCCACTGCACTCCCCAGCCGGCAGCAGGGGGACCTCACTGTAAACCCAGCAAACCTCAACAAAGCACAAAGCCTCACACAGCCTCCTTCGGCTCGCAAGGAGCACAAGGGTCAGATGACCTTCTCGTCCTCCGTTGGCAGGCTTTGGTCAGGGATAGCGTGAATAGCGGCGTGTTGGAGCTGCCAAGGGAAGCTCCAGGAGGTCGTGCTCAGCAGCATCTAGAGCATGCCAAGGGCAGGAGGCCTTTCCCAAGGTGTCTGGCTGCTAAATGTCTGAGGTTCTACTGAAGGCTTGCTGTGCGATTTTTCTCCAGTGATTTGTAACTTTGTAGAGCTGATGACTTTTACAGCAAAGATAAAATCTTGCCTCTTGGAAACAATTGCTCGCTTTTTAAATTAATATTGCCTCTCCAGAGAATGGCTTGGTAGAATGTTCATGTATCAAATCACCACAGTTACTGTAGGCCTGAATGACCCCAAAGTAGTTTTGCCTATGGTGATAAAATAAGCTACTTTGAAAAAATATGCATTTACCAGTAAGATGTGTACCTGCCACTGAATACTTTGTCCAGAACTTTCCACATGTAGCAGAAATGGGAAACCGATTTGGGAAGGGAGCAATTTTAATAGGTAGAAGTGACACAAGCCTATAATAAAAATAATTACATGTATTTTACTACTGATTATTTCTCTCTTGAAAGTGTGTTTTTTCACTAGCATCAGCAAGGAGTTCTAATTAGAATTAAATAGTGAAATCCATTCCATTATTAATGCCACTTTCAGGCAGCCATTTAATATACATTGAAATCTGATGGTCAGACTTCACTGGCATTATCAGTGCATCATTACTGGCTTAAATGCAATTACAGAGAGTTCCTGTCACCACAAGATTTGCCCAGGAAATGTAAAGTTCTGACAAGGATACTTCAAGGTCTGCTAGGCATTTGAGATATGTTAATGTTTTTCACATGTCCTCAGTGGGGGGGAAGAGAGGGCGGTATTACTGCGTGATCAGGAAAGCAACAGGAGCGTGACAAGGGCTTGATAAGTCCAGCACACGAGCGTGTACTTCTAGGAAGAATGTGATCACTGCACCGAGTTTGTACATGAACAAAACCCTTGGTGTGGGTATGGGCTGCAGCCAGCACAGACTGTGCAGAAGGTGAAGGGGAGGCCAAGAAGCAGAAGGCTGCTGGGAGTCCATGTTTTCTTAAGCAGTACCCTTGGTTTTCTTCTGGGTTGTTTTTCTGGGCATTTTTAAAAATGCCTGCCCTACGTTCCCTGTGTGTGACTGTGTTAACAGATCAGACCAGACGCTGCTGTGAATATTCAATTACTCCAAATTGGTTGCTGATCTCTGTTAATCCCAAGCATGCTGACAGTGTACATATCAAATGCATTTGTTCACATTTCTGAAATGAGCAGGGCTATTGCAGTGCAGGGCAGTTATCTTAATGCCCCTAATAGGCTGATACAGCTCTTCTGGAAAGTATTGTCATGTGTACATATGTTGTATAGATGATGAAATGGGGAAACGTGTGTAGGTACTCATACAGATATATATACGTGTACTGTTCCTTAAAAACACTGCACTTAGAATGTGTTTGCTCTACATCACATGCAGGTCCATATTTGTAGAAGAAACAGTGGACAACGGTAGTCTACAGAAGTTTTCTAAGTGAAGGCTTGATTTTTCAGTTAAAGCATCATGCTGATGCTATATTAAAGCAAAACCCAAGGCCTTGGCTGAAGAAAACACAGTAAGGTAGAGCAGTATTCAACTTTTGGTATTGATAAGCTCCACAGATGCACTTTGAAAAGTCCTCGAACTACTTGAGTCAGTGCTGTTTGAATATGAAATCCTTAAATCTGACTCTCCACAAGCTGAACAAACACCTTACTGTACCTTATGTCCTTAGAGCAGATTAGGCAGCTTGAAGTCGAAAAAGAATCAGACACCACAGAGATTCAGAGTTGCGGAAACTGCTTTTGAGTCATGCGTTTTTTGCATAACTTTTAACCTATGCACAACATGATGTACTTATCAGTTTTAGTGTGGACGTTATGTAAATACCAAGTACCTTATCACATGAGGTTCAGGGTTGCAGTTACAAGCAGTGCTTCCTCTATTTATGTATGAAAATGGAAAGAAATGTCTTATTAAAAGTGGGCAATTGAACAGCAAACTAGGAACAAGCATTGCCACACTTACACTTGTAAAACAGACTCATCTTGGAAGTGATAGCAATGGGAAACCGTAGACAATTCTCTTTTGTCAAGAAATTTCTAAAGGGACAGACTAATTTTTATAATGGAAGATGAAATTAACTTATAAGGAAGCTGTTGGAACCTGGTTCCAGGTTTTCTCAACACTGGTAAGTGGTATCTTAAGACCCATGAATCAATGGTGCCAGGCTTCGCCATGTGAAAGGGAGTCCAGTCAGCCTCTTTCCCTTACATAGCACAAGTGTTACCTCTATTTTTTATTTGCATTTGCGATTATGTGCCACTGATCTACATACACTAGAAGTGTTACTCTGAAAACACTGGCCTGTCACCTCCATAGTAGCTCAAGTGTGGAAGGATGTAAAGTAACAGGTCCTGCATTTGCAGCAGGACACAATGGAAGCAGGTGAGTTGCTGGCTGAGGTGACCCTTCTCCTCCCAATCTTAGCATTAATTTTTCGTCTTGGCAGGCATAAGGGGCAATCGAACGCAAGTTGCATAAGGAGAAGTAGCTACCCTCTGTATTTTCAGACTTACTTACCGCTCCAAAATACACTTGCCTTTTGGAAGAGTTTGTGAGATGATGGAAAAGTAGAGAAAAAAATCTGGATGCTAAGCTAGTAGTTTCATCTACTCCTGTAATTAAGCTCTGAGCACTTGTAGCTTTGTTGAGTCTCTGTTTTATTTGAAGCTAATTTAGTTTCCAGGAACTAATTTAGTTGGTAGGAACTGTCCCCTTAATGTCAGTTTTTTCCTTACCCTCCTTGGCACGGTGCATGCTTTCCAGAGACCAGCATGTTACTTTTGTCTGGTGAAGGCACCCCCACAATGCTGATGTAGTTCCTGAATTATACAGCTACCAGCATGCACATCCCTAGAGTGAGTAACAGCTCTTTGCAGTTACATGTGTAAATATTTACATCCATTTCCCTCCCACTTTGTAAAGCACTCCATTTTTGTACAGTACAAAGTGCTTTGTATACAGAAAAAAACACATTGTTTAGTTGGTTGGGTTTGTTTTGAGGGGGCGTTATGTTTATTTAACAGAAGGCCAAACGAGTTGCAGCATGCATTTTGTGGGATAGTCCTGCTTTTATCCAGTTTCACAGCTGGGCTGGCAGATTTATGATGAGGTGATGGACTTCTTCAGGGTCAGACAGTGAATCAGTGGTTGGGTAGAACCTCTGGTCCTGCTGACTCCAGCGCTTTGTTTAAAAGTTCCAGCACACAGCTCTGGCTTTGCAAATTAATGCAGCAAATAAACCAAACTTATCCTCAGCCCCACAGCAATTTCAATAAACAAATTTTGTGCGGGCTGTTATGCTTATTTGAAATGAGCTTAATTGGTACTGATAGGTTCAGACCTGTCCTTGCAGTAGTGGGGAATTCTGGAAATTATTGTGGTGATCCTTTTTCACTCTTTTGAAAGGTTTGAGTGCTTAAACCCACAAATTTAATACAAGTAAATGTGTGCATCAGCTACTGCTGTTTTATCTTTGTTGCAGAGCAGTAAGACGTGAAGATCCTCATCCGTTTGTTACACCACTATACCAAGTTCGGCATAAAAGCAAAAGTCACAAACTCGTAGTGCCAGAACAATTGAAAGGCTCATGGAATGTTTAGGCTGGCATCTCGCTGTGTTGCAGTCAGGTGGGCTGAGCTGCAGCAGTGAGGATGGCTGGGGCTCCTGCAGCCAGCCTAGGCAGCAGCTGTACGTGAAAGGAGCAAGTGCCTCCCTGGCATTTTCCTTTACAGGAACATGCAGTATGGCCATATATGTCATCAGAGGGGCTGGCTCTTGCTCCCCTGGACTTACAGAAGAGAGGTTCCTTAGGTTTGGAGCTCTCTCCAGGTTTTTTGTGCTTGTGATTTTAACTTTTTCCAGCCTTTATATAGATGGCAGGTCCTGGCTGTTGCCGTCAGCCTAGGGCACCATGGGATGCTTGGTGACTGAGGTGAGTTTGTAAATACTATTTGCTAATTTCCAGTTATGAAACTTAAGAAGTGATCTACATTTCTGTTAGACAAAAGAATTATGAGTTTACCACAGGAAAAACAGTTAGTGTCTGCGTCAGCACAGGATTGCCAACAGCAGAGCATCTTGCTACGTTGTCCTGACATGTCTGCAGAGTTTGGAGTCACCCAGAATTGTGGGACTTTCATAATTTGTCAGCATCAATTCCAGCTTCATTCATTTATGCTACTTCATCTGCATTCACGCCTGGCTATCTGTGTCTGAATATGCAAGGCCTCCTGAATAAAGTCTGGAAAATGTAGCAATGAAATTATTTTTTAACTGTTTTGGTTTGGATTTTTTTCTTTACTTTCTCAGTAAGCTGTATTTTGAACAGGCATGTGGTTTAATTTAATTTTCTCATCAAAATGTGCAGTTGCCAACTTCAGGTCTTAAAACTTTCTTTTGTTATGTATTGACTGCAGTATTCCTGGGGCACTTCTTTGTGATTTTATTTTTTGTCTTCTACATATGGATGCAAATGGATAAATTCAATTCAGTTCTTTTATGATAACTGGGTTTTGGCCTTGATATGAATTCCTCTTATCGCTTGTGTCTGCATGCAAAAGTTGGAGCACGTCAGGAAAGTAAGGTACACTCTCACTATCTGTCAGATGCAAGGCAGAAATAAAATCTCCAGCTTTATGCATTTAGTAGTAAATTAATAGAGATCTTATCATTTGTTAGAGATGTATATTACTAACCTCAGCTGAAAACTTGATGTGTGGTAGGAAATCAAGCTAATACTTGCTCCATCCATTAAAAGGAGCAAGCACAGCAAGAGGCCAGGATAATGAGATGAGTATAAAGGGAGCAATGAATTTTACTATAGTTTTGAAAGCTCATTATTGAACAACAGATTTGTGAAGAGGCTTGGAAGAAAAGCCAGCTCTTGCTGTTGGAGTACAAATGGAGTTTGAACTTCTTTTTTAAAAGATCTTGAATCCGTTACAAGTGTATTGAACTACAGGGTAGTGGTAAGTGTCTGAGTTTTGGTCTCTGAGCTCATGGAAAACTTAGTTTCTGGGCATATAAATTTAGTATTAAAAGGCCTGTTATTCACTTCTTGGTTTGTGTTTGAAAATAGGTCTTTGGGTCAAAAAGAAAAACAAACCCAAACCACCCCCAAACTGCTTTCTTTGTTTCTCTATTTTGTTTGAGAAGAATTGCAACTTTTTTATTGTAAATAGTCTGAAACAGATCTGTAACCATGGGAATGTAAGCATTTTTTTAATAGAAAATACTAATGAATACACCCCATTACACTTTTCAGCTCTCAGTAAGTTTAGCAGCCATATGTGCAGCAGTTCTCTGGGCAGCACCTGCACTGATTTTCATGTGTGTGCATTGGGTTTAGCTGGAGATCCTGTTGCCATCCCTGCAGGGTAGATGTAGCCTGAGGTTGATGAGCTGAGCATCCAGCGGGGTGAAAGCTGTCTATCTGATGTGAGCTCAGTGTGTGGTCGCAGGAGTAACCAGAATCTGCACTCCTGGCAGCCTCTTCCCACTGGAAATAAACATTTACTGGTTGCTGGTGTGAATGCACTTCTTTGCCCAGCGATCTAGCGGGAGTGCTTGCCTGAACTTGTCTCAGCAGTGTTATCTTCTGAGACCTTTAGACAAGTTGGTAGTGTCTTACTAACATTTAAAACTCCTTTGTGTTTCGAGAGCGTGTTCTGTGCCCTTCCTACGTGGCATATTTTGTGCCTCAGTAGCTTGAATTGTGGAATCTCTGTTTGCTGTGGTCAGTATCCCATTCAGAGTATCTGCCTGTAGTGTTGTGCTCCAAGGGGATGTCTCTCCACTGGTTCAAACCATCTTTCAGAGATCACTGAGTTGACAAGGCTTTGCATGCTAACTCACATTTTGCACCATTGTTTAGAAATGAGATTGTCTTTCACCCCCCCTTTTCTTTCCAGTACTTTCACTTTCTAGGAAGTAGGTTGTGCAAAGTCAAAATAAAAATCTCTGTGTAGGCATCGCTACCACTGTAACTTTAGCTGGTGGAGCAGAATGGTTTCACTGCAGTGGTGCAGTTGTATGAGAGGAAGGACATGCTTGCAGTTAACTGCTGATTTTCTGGAGGCAAAGTTGTTCTCAGTTTCTTTGCAACTGGGCAGAAAAATTTCCTTTATGGCCAAGGACCCCAGGCCAGTCAGCATGGTTTGTGTCTCAAAGGCACATGGAAAAGTGATTTCCGAAATATCTGATACAACTCTGTTGGAAGGGGTTTGACTTCAAGTTGCTAGCGCTATAGTAGAGGGAAAGACCTTTGGACTGCTGGAGCCCACAGCACCAAGGGAATAATTTTTGAGTTTTATTGCTTTTGTGAGTATTTAATTGGATTGAACTGTGCCCCAAGGGGCCTGGAAAAACATTTTGGCAGATGTGCTAGCACTTCCCTGACTGTGGACAGCCTGCTAGCCCTGGAACAAGTAACCCCAGTAGCCCCATGAGCAAAAGAAAATTCCCTGAAAAAACACCATCAGTGTAATCATGGTGAGGTCAAGGGCCTTGGCTGGGAAAACCTCGTATCTGTGATTCACAGGATGCATCAGCAAGATCTGGTGTAGGCCTGTCTTAGTGGGAGAAGCCTCTGGTGATGAGAAGTGAATTTGTGTGGACACCAGCAGTTGCTTGCTCTCTGTCAGCAGCCCCGCATATCTGGGTGCGTGAGTTACCTTGCAGGAGCAGGAGCAGACAGAGGGGAACAAAATGAGTGCTGTTTCAGCTTCATTATTGACTTAATCCCTCTGATGAGTTGTGTGCCTGGCATGTGCTCTCTTTGGCTTGTCCTCTCCAGAAGTGCATCCTGGTAGTCCAGGTTAAACTTCCCCTCACCAACAGGCTTCCTCTGCCAGTACCTGGGCTGCAAGTACTGCTTCCCTGCCCAGGAACATGAAGCAGTCTTTATGGACAGTCTCGGGGTAGGGTGGAGATTCTGTCTTTTTGTGCAACATCTGATAAGGGAACCTATTTTGGTCTTGGTCAGATCAGTTAAATCAAACCCTATAAAAAAATGATAATTGAAATCAAGTGTTCTAATTTAGACTGTGGTGGGAACCTGTATAGCTTGCTTTTAGGGATGCTATATTTCTTCCCAGCAGCTTTTGAAGATTTGATATTAAGATTTTGTGCTTAGGCACCTGAGTTTGAGCCTTCCTCCCCTTTTTTGACCCATTTCCTTCTCTGAGAATTTCAGCTACAAAGAAACCCAATTTGGTGCTTTTTGGAAGTGGTCATTCCCCAGGTATGCTGTCCTGTGGAGTGTTTTTTCTTCCCACAGCATAGTAGTATTTTTGCAGAGGAGCACAAGATTGTGTATTTTCTGTTGAATCTGCAAAGCATGCAAGACCTTGTAATGATAGTATCAGCAAATTTGTTGGGTTGACTTAAGCTTTTTCAGATGAGTGAAGTCCAGAATTGAGAATTTCCAATATAGCAGTAGTTTTATATTCTTTATAATACAGCGATGTCATAAGAATAACTTAATTTTAAAATTTTAATCTAAGATTAATTTTAAAATTAATTTTTAAACCATACTAGAAAAAACTTAAGATTTTCTTTTACCTACCTGTCTTGAACTAAATGAAGCATTGGGTGATTCCTCACTGGTGCCTCTGTGGATGTAACTCACTGTTGGAGATCTTTGTGGGCTTTGCCTTGTTAGATGTGTCTTGTTTGTCAGAGTGTATGCTAACAGAAAAGTGTATGAAGATACTAGTGTAAAGATTTCTACTTGAAGCCATGGTAGTGCAGAATGACAGATAAATAGTGGATCTTTTATTTGAATTGTTGGTAACAGTTATATTTCTCTGAAAGAAATGAAATTGGACTCAATCCAACTCAGTGGACTCCTCTAGGAAATAATCTCTTTTACATATTAAATACTTTATATACATTTGTGTTACAGGGTAAGAAAACTACTTTTAGGTGATGCTGTGTGTTTTGACAATGAAGGAGCTTGCAATACAAATGTTAAAGGGGTTTTCTGTAGAATCACAGATTTTTCATATTTTGCAGTTGACTTAGAATCATTAGAACACTATGTGTCACCTGGTGGTGAGTCAGCTCCATATTGCATGACTGATTTGTCATAGAATGATGAAATGGCTTGGGTTGGAAGGGACCTTAAGGATCTTGTAGTTCCATTTTCCATGCCATGGGGAGGGACACCTTCCACTAGACCAGGCTGCTCAGGGCCCCATCCAATCTGGTCTTGAACACTTGCACGGATGGGGCATCCACAGCTTCTCTGGGCAGCCTGTCACATCAGCTTGCTTTTTTGTATAATTGGTGGAGATGATAGCTGGGACAGCAACTCTGAAATCACTGATTGCTATGGCTTTCTTGTTAATGGGACACATGGCCCTTTGTTGAGGGGGCTCAGTTCCCTACCCTTAGGAGTGTTTGTAGCAATAAAATTACTCCAAATAAAATGCTTGTTGGCAATGTTTGTGTCTAGAAGTCCTACTAATGGAATGCACTTTTTTTCCCTTCTTCACCCCTCTGTTCTAACTGTGGCAAGCATAAGCAGTTACTCAAAGGGCCAAGTCTGGCCTTCAGTCCAGAGCACTTGACTTTTGACCTAGCATAATGTCTCTTTTGGAGTCCATCTGTGCTGCACGTGGTGGTTCAATGGCAACCAGTCTTGCCCTGGTGTGTCCACAGATGCACTTTGCTCATCTGCCGCTTCATGAAACATCTTTCTTTATTGCTGAGGATGTGTTTCCGTGATTGCCTTGATATTAACCGGAACGACAACCACACTTGAACTTGGGTGTTAGGTGGCACCTCTGTCCCACCGTTATGGAACTGCCCAGAAATGTCCATCCTATGGTCTTTACTTTCCACACCACTGAGAGTGGATTTCCCTGTGTGATGTAAAATGGGATGGTAGATGATTGGAGCCATGGGCTTCATGGCTCTTGGATGAGGGCAGCTGAAGCTGGGTATCACAGAACATCACTGAACTCAGGCTTTAAGAGTCAGATGGGCAACAGTTGGAAGCCATTAATCTAGCACAAGAAGTGTCTGTAGAGGAGTTTCAGAGAAGCTTCCTCTACTAGTTTAAATTAATACTGTGAATAGCAAAAGGCAGTATCCAAACGGGTGGTAGTAAATGCATGTTACTTTAGGGGGAAGGAAAGAGATTTGCAGTATTTCAGGGCTCAGACTTTGCTAAATAGAAACTGAATTTAGGTATTTCTGGGTTTTTTCTATGTTACTTAGCTGCTCAGATCAAAAGATCATAATGGTCTCTTTAGCTTCATAATCTTTGGCTGTAGGATTGAAACATGCTCTTGTTTCTAGAAACTTCTGATTTAATCTGCCAGGCTGAAGCTATTTGCAGAAAAATCATGGCATTGTCAGAGCAGGAGAGAGCTTATGTGTGGAACTAAATCACTGGATTTTACCAGTGAGCATAAGCCTAGGACTCACTTCTGAAGCATACACAGGTGAGATGGAACAGGTGAGAAAAATAATAAAATAATAGAATCATTTTGGTTGGAAAAGACCACTAAGATAATTGAGTCCAGCTGTTAACCCAGCACTGCCACTGCTTGGATCCTGTTAGGTGGGTACTCTCAGTGTGGGGTGACATTAGCTCGGGCCCTGGGTAGTTAAATTAAATGGTTCTTTAAGACATCCTTTGTCTTTTAATCTGATGTTGTTTGTTGTGTAGGAGGGTTTTTCAGTGTTACAGCTTGTATTCTGTACTGCAGTTGGTTCCAGCAAATGTATCCCATCAGCTTGTAAGTTACATGGATAAAACCACTCAGACCAACTCTGCATTTTTTTTCTTCTACATCCCTTGCAGCAGAACTTGCTTTCTTTCTAATGAGGAGAAAAAGATGAGAAAATGAGAAAAATTAAAGTCCTTGCTTGTTTTGCCTTCCACCAGAAGTCATAATGAACAACATAATGAACTTTGCAGACTACTGGAAATTTATAGTTAATAATTCTAGCATTTAGAGGGATAGGGACTGGGATGTAAAAAGCCAGGCAACCCATACAATCCCCAGTGTCCTTCAGTGCAGGCCATTAGGACTCACACCTGCCTGGGCTTACCTGCCCTCAAGTCAGCTCTGTCCTGGGTGGACATGCAGCTTCATTCCCTGTTCTCCAAGCCTGTTTCATGTTCAGGCTTATGCACTGAAAGTTCATCAGCTACAACAAGAACAACTGTTTGGTGTCCTAACAGGGAGATTGCACCCTCAACAAGATAATGTATTTATAAGCTGAACCTGGCTTGGGAGGTGAGAGGAGTCAAATCTTTAGGGGAAGAGGACATTGAAAAGACAGACTTTTGTTGCTGGCAGGGGCATTTCCCGCATTGATCTCAAAAGCTGAATTCTAAGATGTGTATTTATCAGAAAACACAGTAAAATAAACTTCTTTGGGTAGCTGAGAGTAGCCTGGGAAGGTAAGTAGAGGGCAACACTATTCACTGCTACTTGAGATTGCCACATCCATGTATCTCTCTCACAACCTTTCCTCCAATGCAAGCAATCAGAAATGGTGGTCCAAGTTTAATCTGTTTCTTCTAATAGGTTTTAGTAACATGTTAAGATAATCTCACAGTATTTCATGTTGCACTTCTGGCTAAGCCTCATTTTAAAGAATATAAGCTGGAGCTTTTACAACTTCATGTGCTTGAGGTTTATCAAAGTAAATTCAAAAACAAACAGCAGTATCCTTACAAAGACAGAAAAAACATTGGTGTATTTTTCTTTGCAGCAACAGTTTGGGTTTTTCTTTCCAGAGCTATAAACATTATGGTTATGTGTAAAGCTACCAAGTAATTCTCTGAATATAAGACATCTTTGTTGTCTGTCTCCATAATTCTGACAAAACTACTGAAGTAGTACTGTCCTTATTTGGGGTGGAAAAAAATAGTGCTGTGAGTTACTGTTTGCTGGTATCATGGGAACCAGTTGTAATTGGGCTTCTCCAACATACACATACATGCTATCTGGTATGCAATACAACTGTGGTTTTCAAATGTATGCACAGGCAAGCTGTGGAAAGTAAAATTGTGCACACACCTTTTAATAAGCAGAACCACCTTCATGTGTGTTCAGTTTGCCCTTTTGCTTCTTGCAGGGCTGGAGTTTTTTAGTTCAGATGCAAACCAGCCAGTTTATATGCAGATTTTATGGGAGTAACATATAGAACAGTCTCTCAAACTTTTACAGCCAAGAGCAACTTCTTTCCCTTATCTGTATATAGTGCATGTTCTCACATAAAGCAATAGCTCTGCTATGCAATAAGACTTAACAACATGGCTTTGAAAAGTATTGCATCTCTTGACCACTCCATCTGCCCATATCTGTGGAGTCATGCCCTGCAATGACCAACTGGTGCTCCTGTCTCCTCAGCACATTCTAGCAGTGCCACTTACTTGTCCTTTTCTTCAAAGAAGCCTACCACAGGAGTGTGACCAAGACAACCTATTTTCAAACCTTCTATCATTCCTTTTTTAAGAAAAATTTAAGATTTTGTATTTAATATCCACAGGCTTTTCAGAAGTGCAATGAAATCAGATTCTTACCTGCACAGTAACAGAAAATGAACAGTATTATATACAATATTATCTCTGAGGATGTAAGAAAGGGGACCTTGTAGAGACTCTTAGGACAGACAGAAGAGAAGTTATTTTAAACTGTTCTGTGAATTCTTAGGCTCCTGGGCCTGGTATATTTGTTTATGCTCCTTGTAATAGTACCAAGCAAAAGAATATAATATTGGGTTTTCCCCAAACTAGACATATTAAAATTCAGTGGTGTTTTCATATTTGTACTTAAAAAATCTCCAAGAGGTCTTTGTACCAGACACTGTAAAACTTTATAGCAAAGAGGTAGGGTTTTTTCCTAAAAAGGTTTCAGTCAAAGAAAGAGCTCACTCTGGCATTCCTAACAATGTATGCTTTATTTGAGTAATAATCAAATTTACTAGTATGCATTTGAGAGAGCCTAAGTAATTAGTACCTGACTGTGTAATCAGTCTGAATAATGCTCCTGCAGCAGTGCAGGAGTGTACTGTGCAACTTCAGTGTAAGTTAGAAGGTGACTGTGCTGCTTATGAATAATTTCTCTTTTTCATAGTCTAAACTTAAAGATTTTGAACTTGAGGATAAATTTACATTCATGCCCTTTCCCTTATTTCTGCACCTTTTCAAAACAAGATACAGTAGGGTTTTTTTATTTATTTTTTAATGAATGTGTTGCCTTTTTTTTTTTTCTCTTTTCACTCCACTGCTTCCATTTCTCTTAACTGTGGTTTCATGATGATTGAACCATTGTGAAATATTCAGCTGGTTTTGTTGATCTTAAATCAGAGCAGTTGTTGGGCAGGGGAGGCCTGGAAAACTTCAGTCGGGCAGTGTTCCCCCCTAAAAAATAAATGAAAATACCATAAATTACCTGTCAGGGGCATTCCAGCCGCTTGACTCAGTGAAGGCTGGCATGTGGCTGCAGGAACCCTCCAGCTCCAGCTGCATGTGGGTCTGAGGGATCTCGGTTGACAGGGACCAGTTGGGCTCTCGGGGTGTGGATCTGGGTTTCATGTTTGTAATGAAAAAGGCTTAACTGCCTTGGCTGCTATCTTAAGATACGTGCAGCTTGGTTTCGTGCTTGTCCAAACCTGCTTTGTTCTTCCTGGCAGCAGACTCTCCTCTTGCTGCAGCTGACAGTGCTGGGAAGGTGGGGGGATGGAGAACCAGTCCCCTTTATGCGGGTTTGGGAAGTTTCAGATTTCCTTGCTAAGCACAGTTGGGCTCTCCAGGACAGTTCAGCCTAACATATTGGTGGGCACCTTGTTGCGAGGATAACATGCAACTATGAGAGCCCTGAGAGTCTTGAAGCTTTAAGCTTTGCTGTGTGGCACAGCTAGCAAAGGGCCTGGGTAACTTTTTAGGAGGAATTCCTGGTTGAAGAGAGCGAAACAAGCCCCTAGTGCAACACGCTGGCTGACCAGTAGCAATGCTGACTGACCCACAGCTCTTCTCCAGGAGCTGTCAGTGGTCATCTGCTGGAGACTGCTGCTGTTGTCTAAGCACACTGATCCTGGAGAAAAGTAAGATTCCAAATATACTCTGTAGAACTGTAAAATAAGATGGCTTTGAGCTTTTTTGAAAATAATGTTTAAGGTGATTTTTTTGATGCTGAAATCTCCTTGATTAGTTAACCTATCAGAATATACTATTAAGAAAAGCCAAAGTTTTTGATTACTGTATAGAAATTCAGAATTATTCCGGCTTCTTTCCCCTTTCTCCCACCTTTCACCTGTCAGTTACTATTTTTGCCAAGTCGCCTGAACAGCGGTAGGAGCAGAGGGACCCCCTGCCCTCTGCAGTGACCCGTGATTGTCTGCTGGTAGGGAGGCAAGGTCCCTTGCTCCTTCCCTCTGCAGACACAGAGTCCTTTGTCACGGTCCTGCTAGCAGGGCATGCGAGAGCAGTGCCTCTCAGGAGGGATTATTGCATATTATTATTGCAGACTTGGGCAGCCAACCCTGCAGTAATCATACACTGGCAGGTTCCTAGCCACAGAAACAGCACTGTGGACGGGCTGTTGGGGTTCAGTGTCTCAGCCTCTGACCAGAGGGATTCACTGGGGTGCAGAGCTGAAGCTGATCTTCTCTTCATCTCTGGCAAATCCAGTAAATCCATGCCTGCTGCACGAAGCTTTCTGCCATGGCCTCTTACCCCTTTTGGCACTGCCATGGGTTGTGGTGAGCTTCACTGCTGGGCCCAGGGAGATCAGCAGGGAAGCTGAGTGAATGATGAATCCCTTCCTAGACCCAAGCTAGTTCTCCACATGGACTGTCACATGCCTCTGGATCACATGTACTGGGATCCTGGCTAACACACATTGGTAGGAGGAAACTACTCACACTGTGTGAAGCCAGCTGAGATTCAGTTCCAGCCTAGACTATGAAATAGGACTAAAGCCTCTTCTGTCCCAAGACAGTGCTGCTCCCGCCAATGGTTATAAATGGCACTGGCTAATTCTGAGTGTGGATAAACCACCTACACTTATTTTTTTTCATTTGACAGTGCTTCCATGCTAGCAAAAAATAATTTGTTGATATTAAGAGTGCTTTCTAAGGCAGGGGAAAATATGCAGCTGTGGGACCCAGCGCTAGCTTGGGTAGGTTAAAAGGCAGCTTTGGACACCTGCTGAGAGCTGCTCTGTCGCTGCCTACAGTATAATTACAATTAGCTCTGCATGTCAGAACCAGGTACATAAGTAAGAAGGGGTCACCTCCTCCCGCGGTTGTTTAAGGTCACCTTCCAGTTATCTTAAGTCAGACCTGGAAAAAATCCCAGTTGCTGTTCAGCTGAATTAATGGCTGTAGTGACAGAGGGAGTGGCCTTACTGTTTCTCCTCAGATAGCATTTCCTGAAAGCGTGATGAATTGTTTTCAGATCAGCACGCGTGGTAAAAGTTACCTTTGAAATGGCATAGCCCTGTTGACTAGGCTGCTACAGAAACTGTACTGTGTGCTTAGGTTTGGGGGAAATTCCCAGTGTTTCATGTTCACCTGCCCATAGTTCTGCTTTGAGCATTCTCCACTGTGTGTTATGGGTCATCATGTCCGTATTTGTTTTCATGGATAGACGTCCTTAGGAGCTTACTGTATTCAGGGCCTCAGTTCCTCCCTTTTCCACATCTTGCCCTCTCTCTCCTCCCCTCAGTGTGAGTTACCATTGTACACCTGCAAGTTTTGGGCGAAGGCAAGTTGAGTAGACAGTTACTTTGCTTAAAGGACTGCTTTGAGGCGTAGATAAAATACGCCCTTGGCTGTCTTCCTAGCAGTATAGCAGTAAACCTCTCACCGCAGGCAACCTGCAGGAACAGGAGGTAGTAAATGCTGGCTTAATGAAAAGCCCCTCTGATCCTTTAAAGATGGGAAAAGAGTGAGTGAGGGTCTGATGTTCAAGCCAGGGTTGTACCCAGTTCCTATTTTCTGGGCTTGAGCAACAGTAAGTAGTGCCAGGGGTGTGGGTGGGAGTGTGGCGTGCCAGTAAAGGGGAGGAGTTGGTTTGTCATTACAAGGCAATTAGGGATACTGTAGAAATGCCATTTTGTAATATTGTAGAAAAAAAGATTTAAAGTTAAATTTAAAAAGAAATATAAAAGGGCTTTTGCTGTCTTCTGAAACAAATAATTCATGCTTCAGTTTGGACTTAGGCTTTCACAAGTGGAAATTACATGAAGTGTGGGTATGGGGGCTTAGGTTAGATATTGGAGGTAGAATCTTCACCCAGAGGGTGGTTGGGCACTTGAACAGGCTTCCCAGGGAAATGGTCATGGCACCAAGCCTGACAGAGTTCAAGGAGCATCTGCACAATGCTGTTAGTCACATGGTGTAGTGTTAGGTAGTTCTGCAAGGAACAGGGAGCTGGATTTCATGATCCTTAAGGGTCTCTGTCAACTTGAGGTAGTTTGTGATCTGTGATCTCTGCAAACTCATACAGAGCTTTGTGCCATCTCTCATTTAGATTTTTTATTCTTGTAACATAAACATAAAAAAACCCTAAAACTAATTATTTTTTTAAACAAGCAAATATGAGAGTAGACCCTTACCTAAATTTCACTGGAGTGGGTTCAAAAAAACTTGAAAATTAATCCCTCAAAGGTAATTTCAAGCTCCACCAGTTTACTCTCATGTCAATCTCTTGCCTATTCTGCTTCTCTGGAAACGTGTCAATGTGTAAAGATCTAAAAGGTGTTTCTTTAAATTCAGGCAGGAAGGTCCTACAGGAGCAGGCACATTGCTGTTGTGAACAAAAGGTTGTTTGATTAAAAAGCTGACTACGATCAAATATTGTTGCTATGAGGCATTCAGTACTTGCACTAGCAAAAATCAAGCCAAGTTCTGGAGAAATTAAAAAAAGTAACCGAGGGGAACATAAATTGAGAGTTTTATAGTTAAAAGTTGTCAGGAGATCTGAAAGCTGAGATTGTGTTTATGAACTTCCTTTATGCATATGCAAGTTGTCATGTCTTTAATTTACAAACAGCTTTAAAAATAGTCAGTGCAGAGGGTTTTTGCCCTCAGCACTGGATTCTTGACTAATGCCTGCCAGTATCCTATTTTTGCTCTATATTATTTTATTGCCCCGATGTGTTTAGGGTGTCTCACAGAATATTTACACTCCTGTTTTAAGTAAGAGCATTAATTTGTTGTCTGACAACCCTTTTGTGTTACCTGTGACATTCAGTCCTCCCTTGGGTGTGGGCAGAACAGACAGGGAACCATTTGACTGACAGCCGGACTGCTCCTCTGCCAGTGTTTCAGGGACTGGACACTTTAAATTCAAAATGAAATGCATGTGTGGGTTGGAAAGCAAGTTTTTGCCTTGCCATCTGGGACAGGGTGGTTCCAAAGGGACAGATCTCCCTGCAGGGAGGTGATGGGCAGGAGAGGGCACCAGGAGGGAAACTGGGACCATAACAGCAAGGGGCAAAAGTGTGAGGGAGGGAGGAGAAATGACTGGAAATAAGGGAGGTTTTGCAAGAGGAACACGGAGGTGGAGTTGATGGTGGAAAGCCCTGGAGGAGAAGCATGCTTTGCTCTGTTGCCAGAGATGTAAAGCCTGCAAGAGGAGAAGGTGTGAGCAAATTGGGTCTGGGAGGTTACTGGAGCCTCTCTGGGTGGTGTCTTTCAGGGTGGAGGTAGTTGAGGGCTGTAAGACCTTGCAGTCCTGCGTGGTGCATTGCTGTGGGAGCGTACTGGGTCGTGCTGCCAGTAGCCAAATGCTGTCGGCGCTGGCTCTTCTCCAGCCTGGCTCCTGGCCATGTCGGTTGTCTCACGGCTGGCGTGAGGGTGGCCCTGGCACTGGAGCCTGCTGGGGTGCTCCTGCAGGTCTGCCAGCTCCTGACACCCAGTCAGTACCGGGTGAGTGAGCCACGAGCTGGAGCAAAACCTCTGGTGCCTGGCTGCATCTAGCCAGAGCTGAGGGGTTGGTTGCTGCCTGGTAGGAGGGGTGAAGGAAACCTAAGCCCTAAATTGTCTCAGCACATGGAAATTTGATGCGAAGACCATCCATTTACATGCAAAAACCTTTTTTCTGGGTCTGTTCTCTTTTTATTCCCTCCCAGCCCTCTGCAGCAGCAGCCTTGTAAGGGGAGCACCCCAGCCCAGTGGCTGTGGTCCCCCTCTCCAGGGGCACCCCCTCTTGCACTGGGTTGATGCAGGAACCTTTCATCCATTACAGCTGGTGTTGCGGCAGGGCCTTCTTGTTTTGGCAATAGTAGAGTGGTGACAAGTGCCACAAACTTTCCTGATGGGAAATTCCTACCAGGCAACTGTGCCTGGCAGCAGCTCCCTACGTAGCTCCTGGTCCCCTTGTTCATGACTTCATGCAGGTGGGACAATTCCTACAGGGTTTGGGCGCCACTGGCACCCGCAGGCCATGGGGGCTACACCAGCAGCCCAGGCGGGGTCAGTCCATGCAAAGTGTTGGGGTGAAAAGAGTGTAGAGGGATGAGGCCAAAAGGCTCACAATGGCTTTGCTCACGTTTTGTTTGGAATCCTGGAGAGCATCACTGGAGATTGACTTTCTTAAGCGAACCTTCATCTGGGACAAGGCTTGCTCTACAGGTATGGTCCTCCAGAGCTCCAGCTCCCATAGAAACATTGCCTCTGATTTCATTGCTGCGGAGTTGCACACAGGCTTCTCCTATTCTAGGCTTTGAGACAGTGCAGTCAGCTATCTGCAGGGCTTTTTCCTTTTCTTTTTTTTTTTGTTTTTAGAAAAGAAAGACCTATTGAGATTAATTGCTTTGTGTCTCAAAAAAGCTGGTTTAATTTGTAGGCTGCTTATTGACCATAGTTGTTCCACTTCTTGATAGTGGGGCATATTATTCAAATTCGGCTTTGTTCATTCAATTGCAAATAGTCATTGTTAATTTCTATGAATCATGGAATAAATACAAATTTGAAACCGGAAGTTTCACTTGAGTTGTAAGTAACACTGAGAGAAAAGTTAATGCTTTCAGTGCCTGGCATTATCCATTGATACGCTTTTCCATTGTGTGGAAAATAACGGGTAAAGGGTGAGAGTTTTTAGTGTTCTGGCCGTCCTCCTGAGGAGACCATCAGTTTTCACCTTCTTGTCCTTTGAGCTAGTTAAGGTGATGGGCACTGAAAGCAAAATGAGTTATTGCCATTACATCTGTTTACTGGGTGCTCCTTACAGTAATACTGATTTGGGAGTGCCTTTGGGGTGTTGCGAAACAGATGGAGTACTGAACCCATGGGGAACATGGGCCCAGAGCTTCTGTTTCTCTGCTACAAGACAGGATCTGCTCTCTGTCTCATCTTGCAGTGACGTGTGGATCAGAGCCTCCACCCTGGGTTGCTGTGCGGCCAGAGCTGGTCAGACCTTGCTGTGCTGACTGGCTGCCTGTCAGGGAGCTGAAGACACATGCTGTGGTACATGTCCTGTGTCCTGCCCTTGGACTGCTTCACTTGGTCCAGCATTCTAGGAACGCTTGGGCAGCTGCAGTTCTCCCACTTCTTTGTTCACAAACAGAAAGGAGCACTTTTGCATGGTGAAGAATGTGCTGGTGACATGTGAGGAATGTTGCACGTTTTCTGTAGTACTGCAGTTGCAGTATTTATAGGTGGGCTTCTTAAACTTCGAGCTTTGTGGTGTCTGCAGGTGCTGTAAGTTATACAAGGTCACTGGGAAAGAAAGTTTAAATAATGATGCACCTTTTTGTTTTTTTCTTGTAAGAATTATATAGACTTCCTAGAGGCTTAGTTTACCATAGTATAATCTAGGTAAAATGGATGTGTTTAGTTCAAATTAAATTTTTTAATTGTCTGTGTAGGGAAGCCCAATTGAAGGGTTATAAGTGCTGAACCTGTAATTAGAAGCTTGTTCGTACTTGATGACAGAGCTTGTCTATGAGTGGAAATGGTTTAGAGAGTGGAGTAAATTTGAAATACCTCTTGTGGAATGGCTATTAGGTGGGAAGTGTTAATCGGAGAAGATTGTTGACAGTGGTCAACATGTAGGGGAACAACAAAGAGGCACAATTTATTGGGTTGCTGAGCTCTGCTGTGGCACTGACCGGGTCAGTCATCCTGGCAGTGTGCTTCCCCACACTGTGTAGCTTGGGAGCAAAAAGGGATATTCTGTGTAGGTGTGAGAACCTGAAAGTTGGAGTAGGAAAGCCATTCGGGGAGGTGCTGCAAGCCATTGGTGATGCTGTTGCTGCTGGAGGCTGGGGAGAGGGTGAGGAAGGCTTCAGGACAGGCTCCCTGCACTTGAACCTGGGAGCAGCTACTGACACAGATGTCCCAGGCCCCGACAAGTCTGAGAAGTGATATGAAATGGGGACTGAGAGGAAGGGTTTGGAAGGGGCTTGATTGATAGGAGGAAGACAAAGACTGAAAATGGCAGGAACCAACATGAGCAGAGGGTAAGGATAAAGTGTAGGATTACCACAATCTACAGGCTGTGTACTGTTCAACTGATTGGGTAGGTACAGTGATGTGCAAAGTGGGCATTTAGACATTTTCCATTGGAGATCCAGATTACCATCTAATGGGTAAGGGAGGCCAGGGAGTGCAATTGTTCCCAGTATAAAAGGGGAAGAATTTTACAAAACAGGCGGGAAATGGGCTGATTCTTAGTTTATGTGTGTATGGGATAGTTGCTTGAAGAAAAGAACAGTTAGTCGCAGGTAGCAGATTGGTAATATTTTTTCCTGACATAACTACTTTACATAAAATTATTTCATTTTCCTCCCTAGTTTCATAGGTAAGAAACTTCATTGTGGAGTTTTCTGGTTACTTTGATAGACATTATAAGTACATTATATCAAAGCAAGCCTTGGGCCCTGGTACATCTTGTTGCCTGAAAGATTATTTTGGAACAACACAACGAGTGTCTAAGGTCAACTGTTACAGAAAAATAGTAAATTATTGGACAAAAACATTACTTGAGTCGCCCTTTTGCCATGATTAACTGTAGAATTCTAAAATGTCAATAGTTCTTCTGCTTTACATTTGATCTTAAATTACTTTAGATTTTTATGAGAGCATCCTTGTCCTGTATTTTAAGTATCTAATTAGACAGTAGCTCTCTCCAGGAAAAGAAGAATAAAATACTACATTTTTATTTTTGTTTTTAATCTCTGGGTCCTTGGGCTTGTCATGATTTATTTTTCTCCCTGGAACACTACATTCCACAGCTTGTAATGGCCTCCTTTTTCTGCTTGGACTCATCTATAAAGACATTTTGTAAGATTTATTGCATTCTTTTAACTTCTAAACACAAGGGAAACACAAATGATGATCCTCAGTTCAGACCAACAGCAGAGAATAAAAAAGGAATTGATATTTCAAAGTGGATGTTTGTCTGCACAGTCCTGTGTGTTTTGCTGGGCTATGCGCATCTCTGCTGTGAGGTAAGTGACAATAAGCAAAAAGATGCCTCAGAAAACAGAGGGCACTGATGTTGTGAACGTATGAGCCAAGTCCTCTGGAGCTGCTCCTGAATCATGGATTTTCGCAGACATCACAGTAACCATTGCGATTAACCCTGTGAAGAGTTCACATAGGGCAGTCCATGGGACAGCAGCAGGAAGGCTGTGGGCTTTCGTTTTTGGGTCAGTTAGTTTTGCTTTCTGGTGCTTGAGGGCTGCCCAGATGCTGTAGCAGTTGGTTTACTAATATCGTAGGAATTATTTTAAAAATTGTGGTTGTTTGGTTGTATCTTTTTAGTTTGTAAACCTGTCTCTCAGATGGCTTCTGTATAATAGATCTTTGTCTTTGCTTTCCCCGTCCTACTGAATTTTATGTTTACCATATTTTACATTATCCCTCTGGTTATACGGATTTGAGCAACTTATTTAAATTGAGTGTGTGACAAGACTTTGTTATTTCTGGTTCATGTGCCCAATTGGATATCAGGATTATCTTCTGTAAGACCCTGCAGTTTATATACTACACCTAGGATTGGTAAAAGCATTTTCTTGTGCAGAAAAGGGCAGCAGAGGGAGGTTGGTTATGTGTCTGTTACCCCTACCAAGAAACCCTCTCGATTTGTTGGAACAACACTGGCAGCAGGTGCAACACTGTGCAGCTGAGCTGCACAGCCATTCCCAAGCAGGCAGTACTTGGCATTCGTCAGGCAGTACCACGTTCAGCACGTGTTCCTAGTGGCGAAGCTGTGGCAGGTGACCGACCGGCGCGGTTGCTGCCCACCTGGTGGGTAGTGGGTCACTGTGTAGAAGGGGCTGTTTCAAAATGCTTGCATTATGTGAATTCTTCAGTAAATGACCTTGCACATTTTCAAAGAGCAGTTTCAGTAATGATCTAGCTCGCATCAGGGCTTCCAAGGTGCGTATGAGCCTACTTCTACCTTTAAATAAAAATCTCACTGAAATCTCACTAAAACAATGAAGGTTGTAATTGAAATACCGATTTGTTGATCAGGAGACTTTTGGAGTACTTTCTGCCTTCCTCCCATCCAATATGGGTCATCAGCACCAGACTGAAACCCCGCCGCCTTGTGAAAAACACCCTGAGAGATTCAGTTGTGTGTGGGCTCCATGCAGGCTGGAGATCCCGAGTGTGACTTGTGGCTTTTGCAAGAAGTGGGCATTGTGTGGGTTTTTTGATGTACATAAGCACTTAATTCAGCATTCTCTTAAACTCATTTGACTCAGCTGTTGTGAAATCTCTTGATGCCATTTAATGACCTGAGTCAAGCAGGGATTTTTTAAATTTGGCATTGTGTCACAAAATGGCACCATAAGAGAGAAAGCAAGTGTACTCCTGTCGTTGAGAGCCTACTTTGATGTATTTTGCTCATGTTAATAAATTGTATTACAAATTGCATCTTTTGTTAAAACATAATTTCCATTAGAACTTGAGCTTAGGGGTATTTTTTCAGTGCAGAAAATTAGTATTATATTGTTTCGTGGTATTTCCCTTAAATGGAAGCCTTGAAAGACAACTTTTTTTTATCTCATGCCAGATTAACTGTGCAGGATAGCATTGGTCCCCCGGCTTTTTAGGCCACTTCCTCATTTGAGTACCTTTTTGGCATGTTCATCACAGCACTAGTAAGCTGTGGTAGGGACAGCAGGGCAGTTTTGACGGGTTCTCCTTTCCCAGTGAAATGCACTTGACTGTTGTTAGGCTGCGTTTACTGTTTTGTCTTATATTTCTAAGTTTGTTCTTTTTGTTGTTGTTCTTTGCATTGGTCCATCCTATCTCAACCTCTCATTTTCATTTCCATAATAACATTGAGAGTTCTTGTTTTGCATGCTGTCTCTTTAAGGTTTAATTTAGAGTTTTCCATGCATTCAGCATGTTTGTTATCTTGAACCATTTATATCTAGAAAGGAAAGAAATTTTTGCTGAATTCTCATTTAGGCCGGTCTTAAATCTTATTCTAGTTTCCTGCATATTTCACTTGACCTTCCAGAAATGCTGGGAGGGTGCTTGAGGATGGATGTTCCTGCACTTTGCCAACAGGGTCCTCTTGAAGTTCAGGAGCCAACTTGGTTGTCTTCCTGTTCTTCGTGCTGACCCTACAGAATGGCTCTGGGTTCCTATTTCCTGAGGATTTCAAGTGCTGTAATATTTCATAACATGATCTTCTAGTTAGTAATGATAAAGTTCAAGGTAGTTTTTCCATGGCCTTAACCTAATAAAGGCGTGATTCAAGATGAAATAGAACAAAGCAGGCCTTTCAGAGCTTGAGCAGCAGGGCTCAAAAAAGCTGTTTTAACAGGGTGAGGTCTATACATATGATCCTGCAGCCCTCTCTCATGACTTTGATCTTGTTAGATGATTTTGATCAAGTTTTATGGTGGGTTTAAGAAATCTGAGGGATGCATGGTTCTGGCAAAAAATTAAAAATAAAGGCAAAGTAGTTACCCAGTGTTGAAGAAGAGGTCCTCCTCCTTTCTAATTTGGGTGGCAGCCATTATTAGAAGTTGGTGTGTCTTCTAGCTGAGTGATGCACAGTCCTGTCTCTGAGTCAGCTCACAGAACAATTTCCTCACCCAAACAAGAAGGCAGTGTGTGGGAGAGATGGAAGTATGAGGACGACTGGAATGAAGAAGGGAGAACAGTGAGTTTGAGTGGGAAGGATGAATCTGCAGAGACCATCTTCAGTAGTGCTGCCACATGCAACTCATTTGTCATGTTGTTTTTCTTGGTGTTTGTCTGTGAATTTTTTACATTAATAAACATGCTGGGTGATGTACAGGGTGCTCTGCCTACCCTACTAACCTGTGCATCACTTATCAAAGAATAGACATCACAGATATGGAGGTTGTCCTCCTAGAAGTGATGTTTTGCTTCCTTTCCGTGTTCACATGAGATGCGCTCACAGGATATGTGTCATCTCCTTTTGGTTTCCTAATTCTCTCACTGAGTCTGTTTTTCTGTATCCAGGATGATACATAACTTCTGTTAAGTTGCTTATTTCTCTAGGATTTGCTCTCCTTAAATCCCTTTTATTTCAAAATCCTTCAGCTTGTGGTAATTTTGTTCTACAGTAGGACCGTTCCATTATGGTTCTTCTGACTAGGAACTGCAGTTTATAACTTTTGAGATGTAATTATCTCTAATTCCACTTAGACTTTGTGTGGTTAGTCTTGGGACTGCTAACACAGTTTTCAGCCCCAAAAATTTTGCTATCAGTTGATACTCTCCGTATTTGTTCTGTCTATTAGATGTCTGGACCACATACTCCTACAAGTGGCTGCTTTCTCCATCTTGGCAGGATGCCTCTGCCCGCTACAAACCCTTGTCCTGTCATCTTTATGATTCTTTACTGCAAAATAAGGCTCTGATCTCTCCATGTCTGTCCTTTTCCCTCAGCCAGGGATTACACTTAAAATGCTCTGAATCTATCGGAACTTTCTGATGGTTTGCTCACATACTCTGTTGATGTCTGTGATGCCTCCCAGCTCCTTTCAGAAATTTCTTCCCCAGATCTCCTTTCTTCCCCAGCCTTCCTTCAGTATGCTTTGTGCTGGTGCAAGTGACATCTCTAACGGTCTGATGGCCTGTGCCAGCATTTGTTATGCTTAGGATACTATTTTAATGAATAAATATCTTCAGGCAGTACTCCTCTGTCAGCTGTTAGGATATCCGAGTACAGAGCTTCGGTGTTGAGTCTGATCTGCCTTCAGCCTCTTTCTTCTTCGGCCTCTCTTTCTCGCTTGTCTCAGCAGGACAGACAACATCGCTGTTTTCCTGGATGGCCTCCTACGATGACACTTGTTGAGTCTTTCATTGCTGGGAACATACATAAGGTTTTATGCTGAAAAGCCTCTGAGGGGTCTCCTCCTCCTGCGCAGAGGTAGCCCCATAGGCAGTGCTGCACAGCGTGACCCCCAGCCTGCAGCAGCATTCCCACAGGGCCCACTGGTGCTTGGCTGACAGTTACGGCTCTGCCTCCATCTGCTTCATAAATATTACTTTAAAGGCTTTTGGAAGGTTTTGGGTCTTTTCTATAATGTTCCACATTAGTATTTCCACAAAATATTTGTATTAATTCCACGCTTTGACTTTTTAACACTGAAATGGTGCCATCAGCAGGACAAGTATTGCCTGAGGAGCATTGGCTATGAGTTTTGGGCACATGTCTATAAAGATGAGGTGCCAAGATGTAAATTTGCAGGAAATGGGATGCTGAATTCAAAATCAATTTTTTAATAGTCTTTTTTGGTGTTACTAGTATTCATAAAAGTTTGACTGGGTTGAGGATGTGTACCTCTTCTTAGCATATTTGTGATAGTTTTACAGAAGATATGTAAAAGTGTTTTCCACCCAAGTATTTAAATGGCATCGTTCTTTTGAGTTGTTGTTGTTTGTTAAGACCTGGCTTCAGAAATTAGTCCCCAAAGTCAATTAAGAAATCTGTTGGCTTATTCATTTCTAAATATCTGCTACACACAGAACTTAGAATGCAACTTGCATTAGGAGTAATGACTGTTTCCTGACTGGAGAATTGAATGGAAACATTTAAGTGGATTTCAGATCAAACATATGAACACTTGCAGCCTATTAGAGCATTAATTTTAATTTGTTGTTTTGCACAGTCAGACATTTCCTCCCAGCGTAATTTGAGTGTAAGTGGGTTTTACTGTAAGAGGTGTTTTTTTGTTTGTCGAGTATTTTTGGGAATGGTTTTTGCTTGGTTTATTTGTCTCTTGATAAAGTCTAGCAGTAGTCCAGTGTGAAACAAGACTGCATTTGCCCTTAAACAGGAAAAGTCTTACAGTCCTCAGTGCACTGTCAGTATGTGGTTGTTTCTTATGACCCATGCAGATATTTGGGGCTTCAGTCAGTGTCAGACAAGCTTTAGAGGAAGGTATCCCTGCCAGGCTATTTTGCAAGTCTGCACACTGATAAGCTTGGTAGGGGATATGAATGGGTATGAAAGCTCCATTCTCAGACAGGAGTTTTTGAATGTGTGGTTAATACTGTTTTTGTTTCCCTTCTTTCAGGTATTCACTTATAAACAGAGCACGATCACACACCAAAAAGTAACACCTATGCATCAAACAAGCACAGAGAGCGTGGAAGATATGGCAGCACTCGTAGATCTCCATGAAGGCTCCATTATGCACAACTTGTTCCAGCGATACCAGCAAGATAAAATCTATGTAAGTTTTTTTGTAAAATTAGGAAAAATATCCAGAGGGAATGTTTTTGAATGTGTAAGTGCTGTGTGTGTTTTGCTGTTCTGTGCTGTACTCCTCTCCTAATGCTTTCCAGTTCCTTGTGTATCCACATAGAGCTGAGGCAGGCCTCGTGTAGTGACTTCTCACTCACAGTGATGGAAGGAGAAGGTAGCTCAGGCTGGATGTGGAATCCCTTGGAAATCTTGGAAAACTGGCATGCTGCATACATTTCTACACTTTCAGTGACAGGGTTTTGTAAAGGACTCTTGTTTTCTTTTTCTCCTTTAGACTCTCCGCCCCAACAACATGCGCTGTGTATGTCACCAGAGAGGATATGGTGGAACTTAGTCTGTCACTGCCATTTGAGATCCTGTCAGGCCAAGAACCAATTCTGATCAGCTTCCCCTCTTGTATTGTAGTAGAAAGATTATCATGAAAGAAGCATACAATTGTCAAGCTGGGCATTTGTGCTATTAAATACAGACAGTTGGAGTTTGGGGTCTATGAGAACAGACAGCTGTTTATCAGTTTCCAAAACTAGGAATTAGCCCACACAGAATTTCTTTTCTTAACTCTGTAATGAAGACTTCTGTGATTAGATTTACCTGCTCCTTCAATATTTTCATTAATCTTGAACTAACTAGATACAACTCTTTCCTGAGTCTGGAACTGCAGTAAACACGAGAAAGATCCAAGGAATATTAGCAGCTGCTACAGATTGCAAAATTGCACTTTTCAGTGGTTCAGTCGTTGGTCATTTTGGTTTGGCTTTTTTACTAATAATTGCAGAGCACTATTTTTGTTTCATCACATGTCTGGACCCTTGATTTGACCATCTACATGCTTCATCTACTGAGTTTAGCTTCTTATTTTTAAATATAAACATATCTGAGCGAAAAAATAAACTTTCCCTGTATTTAAGGTTTGATAAAAAGCAAAAGAGAGCACAGTGAAATAGCATTCCTTGGCACATTACCCTAAAAGTGGCTTTTAGAAAGTGGGTAAAAGCATGGGGAATCCTCAATACTGAGGCAGTTCTCTTTGCATAAGTCTTTACGTATATTTTTTTTCTCAAAACAAATGGACTGTTTTACCTTTCAGAAAAATGGACAAACAAAAAATAAACAGCATAAATGAACGATCCTGCATGTGCGGGGAAAAAACATGTACTTGATAAAAGTTTCGTTTTCCACCAGTGTTGTTAGATGAGCATATGGTACTCAGTGTGAGTCAGAATTTTTAAAAAATTGTTTCGTGATGTGCACTTGCATAGAGGACACGCCTCATTTTAAAAAACATGAGGGTGATTTTTTTTTATGAGGCATAGAACAGCCTTGTTCTGAAGAGACACGTCCTATCTTCTTTCTTAGCTTGTCAAGGCAAGTTTAGGGTGTTCTGATCCTTGGTGCTTAGTGCAGTGTACGTTTCTAGACAAACAGGTTTGTGTGCTGTTAATGATGACAGATCTGCAGTTGCTACTGAGTATGCATTGTCCCTTCAGTGTTGCTAATTTAACTGCTTAATCTTTGAATCCACCTGAAAAATTATGGAAAAGGTGGTTGGGAAAAAAGCTGTGTTTTGAAATGCATATGAAAGCCTCTTTGTTGCCCTGTATGTGTAACCAGGACCTGACTGAAGAAGCATCTTCTTTTCTCCATCTTCATTGGTACCCCATTCCTACTGCAGCAATGGTAGTGTTTTAGCAGGAAAGGGCTTCAGAAGCAAAAATCCCCTGAAAAGCTGATTGAATGTCTTGAATAATTTAATGAAAGTTCATAAATATAGAAGCATGTATTTTAGAAGAGGAAGTTGTCATTGCAAAATGAGCTCTGTCATTTTAGGCCAAAATTTCTTCACTGTATTGAGCAATTCAATGGTATTTTAATGTTTAATGTTAAAAAAGAGAAAAAGACTGAAGGCGTGTTAAGTTTACCTTTGTTGAACATAACTTTGCAGCTGATCATTCAAACTTGCTTGATCATTCTGCTTTGGGACCAAACTAGTTCTAGTACAGGACAGGAGAAGCCATTTAAATTTATGCCAGGAGCAATCAAAATATTCCAGATTATACATTTGCCTTTTCCCTTGACCAGGAATTACTTCATTATCGTAGTTCACACATTTTCTCTTGGATCTGCCTTACCACCTTGGTGTACCTGTCCCTGGGGCATTAGGGATAAATTGGGAAGGCATGTGCCACTCTCCACTGTGGGCTTAGGGGCTGATCATCCCACTGAAAGGCTTCTTGCCATCTCCAAATGCAAACCACTATATAATTGCTGTGTTCTGGCTTCTAGCTTACAGATCCCTTTTTACCTCAGTTCTGTGCACCTCCTTGTCCACATCCTGAGTAGGGGGAAGAGATACAAGAAGGTTTATGCTGTCATTTTTTGAGTTCTATGCTTGTAGTATTACAAATATATTAGTGTGGTTCTTGAGCATGGTAGCTTTTTGTCACTGGCATTGCGACCAGGAAGTGCCTTTTTACCTTAATAAAGATTACACTTAGTTGGGATTTAAGTTTTGGGGCTTGCTTGTTCACACACACATAAAAATTATATCAAGTGCCATGTGCTTAATTGTAGTGTAAAGTATATATAATTTCAAAAGAAGCTGAACAGAAGAAACAATTAAAGGGAAATTTAAATGGTTACTTTCTGAGAAATACAATTATTTATGCAAATCTTCCACTATTAACTTGTGTTTTTTTCTGTATTTGAAGATCAGTTTCTCCAGCAATGAGCATTTAAATAAATACATGCAGATGTTTGAGCTCAGTTTAATCTTCTGTTACTTACTAACATTTTTGTCCCACATACTCAGACCGTGTTCCTAAACTTTTCACTACTTTCTAATTCATGCTACAAAGTTATTTGCTATGGGTGCCAAATTTTGTCAAACATGTCAATGACTTTATTTGCTGCTGCCAACAGCTGCAGCTATAAAGGGTCTGCAGAGGATTTTCTATATTTCTTGATATCTCTTGGGGAGGTAAGAATATTGATTTAGATTACAGACTATGTTCGTAATGTGAATGATGCCTGGCTCTGATCATAATGAGCTGAGGCTCTCAGCTGAATCTGTGCAGTTTGCAAGAAGGTGAATGACAAATCGTTGTTCTTGTCTATGTGCAACCATCTCTTTTATCAGTGTCAAGTCTGTTGACACCTGTGATATCAACATCACATCATGTTGTGATACTTTTTGTCTGAATTCCCATAGAAGAGTGTGTCCTTTCCCTTTTTGGCCTGTGAGAAGCATAGGAGATACAAGTCCTTTCTTGATTCTTCCAGGCAGGCTACCGTCTAATTTTTTTTTCAGGCCTTGTGATAAATCCTGCATTTATCTGAAAGTTTGGTTCTGGGCTATCACAACTTTTGTTGTCCAGGAAAGGACAAAACCTAGGATGGCAGTGATCATCCGGTGCACGGGCTTTCATTGTTACTTCATCTCCCATTTTTTTAGTATTGGGAACAACAGTGGGTGATCCAGCTGTGGACATCAGCATGCAAGGTTTAATGCTCATCTCTGAATGCTCAGGTTAGCTTGCATGCTAGACTGGTATTTGGCAAAATATGGAAAGATGAACACTAGTGCTAAAAATGGAAGGTGCCCACATTTGAAAACAGAGCGTTTTGTGAAGGCAGTTGGGAGATTTGGTCACCCCTGAAGCGGGGCCATCACAAAGCACGTGATGTGGAGAGGGCGAGTGCTGCGGCAGCCACTCTTGTTGATGTTCAAAGGCAAATTGTTCCCAAGCTGTTGATTCTGGTTTACTTTTAGTTAAGTACACACTGCAGAGACGACTGGCTTAGCCTTGGAGAGAACGCCATAAACCACACAGCATGCATTGTGCTGTGAGTTGCACAAATTATGGCGTTTGGGCTGGCTCTGCGATTTGAGCTGCGGTTTTCTTGTCTCTGGACACTGGTTGGTTACTGATGCAGGTGAGCAAATTTCGGAAGAGCAGAGCAGAGGATGAGAGAGCAGCTTTTGCTGAGGTGAGAGGCAGGTTGGAAATAACTGCAGTATATATTGTGCAGGTCAGTGGAGAGGCTTTCAGCATCATGTCCACCCTCATTTGCATGAGTTCAAGCAATAAACAAGTTTCAGAGTACTTTTGATCAGTTTTTTCCTTTTGAGTTAAGAAATGCTAGGTAGGCACATTCCCTTTGACGTGATGATTTGACACGTGCCTGTCTAGTTTAGGTGGAGGATGTGCACCATGCCCAGAGTGGCATTCTGCTTGGGCTGCAGAGTGGAGGTCTCTCGGCCACCCCCCCCAATGGGGGGAGAGTGACCTCCAGTTTGTCCAACAGTTGGGTGTGGTGGCCAGGAAGGGTGAGGGACAACACAACCTATTTTTGCTCACTCTCAAATTAGGACTGCAGCTTACCCGCCGATAATTATAACCATCTGTTACGCCTGTGTGCATATGTATGAAAAGTTCTGTACCAGCCACGTCGACATACACTGCTGTACCAGCCACATCCACATCAGAGGGAGGATGATGGTAATTAGGAGCTCAGTTTTCATGGCTGGCTTCCCTTCAGCTGAAGCAACAAACATAGAATAACTTGGATGAAAAAGCAACGTCTATCCGATTTTTAAAACAGGTGTTAAACTGGAAAAGTTGTCTCTCCCCTGACAAGGTTGTTGCAGAGATCCTGGCTACTTCATTGTACAGAGTGATCAGTTCTATCCATTCTTAAAAGGTGTTTTTAGTTATTTATGCATTGATTTTTAAATCTATTAGTGTTTATTTACTTAAGCAGCACGTTCAGTTGTAGCTTGTTAAGCTTGCAGTAATTAGATAATTTATCTCCCTCGAAGTCATGAGGGCTCCCAGAGGCAACTAGTTGATGTTTGTGCAGTATTAATCAATAATCACCACAGGGGTTTTTTCAAATTCTGTTTGCAGACACAGACACTTTAGTATCTAGGTCAGTTACTGTCTGTGACTTGTTTTGCTAGGTTTTTGCCTATTTGTTTTTTTTCTGAGCACAGTAAAACTCCTTTTGGATCCAGTGCAGTTGCTCTGTACTGTGTTATGATGGTCATCAGGAAGTGGATGTTGCTGCAGGTTACGGTGAGAAAATAGCGGGGCACAATAAAGTCATGGTTAATTAAAATCAGACAGACATAATTCGTACACTTTGGTAGTACTCCTGGTCAGATGTCCTGTAACATTGACACAAGTTGCAGGTGAAGGCAGAGAAACAAAGGAATATCAGTCAGTAGAAGCTAATGGAATCATAGAATCACTGATGTTGGAAAGGACCTCCAATGTCTTCAAGGCCAATCTTTGAATACCACTATAAATACCACTAAACCATAGTCCCAAAATGTTCACTAATAAAGACAAAACCACATGACTGGTTTCTTAAATGGAAAAAGTTGGACACCATGCAGAAACTGATCCTAAAAAGAATGTGTATCATGGACCCCTGCAGTATCCTGGACAGCTCAACAGCCTTGGTCTTTGGCCTGTCCTGTGCCTTGTTATAAATAAGTGTGGGCCAGGGACTTAAAAAACCCCAGACAATGGTACACAGACAGTGTGTCGTTAATTAGTACCATAAAATATGTATATAAATACAGTACATGTCCATTTAAACCAAGGCCTTAGTTATTACACTAGCCCCTAGAACTACATTTATCCTGGTCTCACCTGCAATCCAGCTGTGGTTGCATGGTTCCTCTCCAGAGGCATCCAGTGCTGTAGAGCAGTCCCAGGTTTGCAGGATCTGCTCTGTGGTCACTGAGGAAACTGCTGTTTGTTTAATTGCTCCACTTCTACAGTAAAGAAATCTTAAAAGTGTGCTGATGAATCACAGTGGTTTTCACACCTTCCTGTGTGACTGGGAAGACGGAGAAAATTCTTGCCACCAGCTCCTTCCATGGAAGTGTGGAGAGCAGAGAATGCTGTTGCTAAGAATGCATGACAAATGTCTATACACAGCTACTTACCTCCATAATTAGAATGTTCTGCTTGCACACATCAGATAATGTTTTCAAAATGCGGTTCAAAGTGAGTTCCTGTCTCCAAGCATTAATTACAGCTTCCATTTCACATCTGTTACTAGAGAGCAGCAGACAAAGATCTATAAAAACACAGCAGGCTTTTAATTGGACATCTAGTGAAATTTATTTCTGGTGATTGTTATTTCTAAAGGCTGGTCAGTTATATAGATCAACAATTGTCTACCAAAGGCAAATTATCATTGGTTTTTATTTGTTGTTCTTTTTTTTAGATATGTGTTAGCGGAAAAACGTAGCTGTAATGACATGAGAAGTAAACAAATGCTGTCAGTTGGTTAACCAACCTTGCTTCTGACTTCCTCCATGCTGCATGACTTGTGGAACTGATAATAGTTATAATAACAACAACAATAAAGAGTGTTTTTTCTGAACTTTGTCCTCACAGCTGAAAATACCGGGGTTTTAAAGGTGCATGTTTTCTGATATTAGGAAATATGTCAGCCTGAGGTGTTGAGATCAGTGTGGTATCACTGAAAGGGGAACTTCTCAGAAAGGTGTGTGTCGCTGAGTGCACTACCAGGTATGCCACAGCTACACAAACACTTTGCAGTGTGTGCAGTGGCTACATGTGCGCAACCCCTACGCAAACACATAAATTTGTGTTATGGTTTGTAGCACATCAGGTGTTCTTGGTAACCCGCTGGGTGTACACACTGCAGCGAGGATCTTACCTACTAGCATCCGTGGGCTGCTTCAGTGAGATGGAAAGGGCAAAGAGGTCAAAGTTTTATTAAAACATGACAGCTTGCTCTTTCTATTCTGCTCTGTACCAGTATTTTTTTTTTTCTTGGTTGGGTTGGTTGGTTGGTTGGGGAATAAATAATAGATGCACTGGCAACAGGGTCAATTCCTGTTGACTTCCATGAGTTTTCTATTTGTAATACAAAAGCTTTAAGCTATATTTAATGGTAACTTCATATCAAAAACTGCAGAGTAAAAATCTATCATCATGAGCAGATTTTGTCATTGGTGATGGTAGATACTGCTAATGTCTTCCCAGATTTGAAGGCTAATATTGTTGTTTTCTCCACATCTATATTGCATGTCACTGCTAACTCTATGAGCCAAGAACAGAAGGCAGACCAACATGCAAAATCATAAGAAAGGTTATCAGTCATTTGCACCAATGCCAACAGCAGGTTAGTGCTGTTCAGTCAGCGCTGTTGCAGACGGTGCTGAATGCTTCTGCCTGCGCCATTGCCTCACTTGGAGGTAAGCTTTGGCTCCTTTCTGCAAAGTCTGTTGTTCCCCGTCCAGCAAAGTCATTGAAAGGAGGGCAGAAATTTGGGCTCCAAAACTTAGGGCACTTACCTGACACCAGCATATGTTTTCTTTACATGAGTTAGCCTTTGACTGTAAAGTGAGCTGCACAAAAGTTACTGTTTGTGCTGCACTGTCCAACTGTCTTATACACATATTCCAGCAGTTTATACTAGAAAGGCTGCAAACAACCCATTTGAATTGGGAATGAATGAACTTACTTTTACAGCTATTGTTTATCTGTGTAAATGGACTATTGATTCATAGCCAGGCTGCTACTTTTATTTGAAAAGAGGTGGTCCCTTTCTCACAAGCAGTTTCAGCTTTTTATCTTTGATGTTTGTCAGTATCTCCTTTTACAAGCAAATGGAATCAAAAAGTTCCATTTAGCAGATTTTTGACAGTTATTTCCATTTGACATCTTAGTCCTGATTTCTCGAATGACGGCTATTTGGCAGCAGTTCAGTGCCATCCAACTAACTACCTGGCATAGACTTAGATTTCAGTTATGCTGGCTTTTGATTTCTCTTTTCATGCTCTGTTAAAGAGTAATTCCTGCTCTTCCTGCTTTCCTCCTAAAAAAAGCCCTTTCTATAGAAGAGGTCTTCAAACATTAAAGAGCCACAGAAGTTACGAAAATCTGGATATCAGTATGTAAAATACTTGCAGGCAGAATTAAACAGTTCTGTGAAGCTTTATATAAAAATATTTCTCCAATGTTCTAGAGAGACTGCTCTTTGGTTCATCGTTTTACCAGCATTTTTGTTTTCCTTTGTGTGCATTTTCTCTGAAAAGCCCCTTCATCTCTCCAGTATGAATCTATAGGAAGGAAGAAGACCATTTTTTTTTTCTTTTCCTTGCTGGAGGGTAAATTAGACCTTCAGACAGTTTTGAAAGACTCATTTGAGCATTGTGCAATAACAAAGCAGGAGGAAAAACTAGTGTGTGGCCACAGGCCATTTGAAATGAAGTGACGAGCCATGGGGTCTCTGCTCGTTGTGGGGCCTTTTTTGATTTGAGCTAGAGCTCGCCTGGTTAAAATTGTGCACACAGATTGCTACAGTCTGATGTGCAAACTTACTTTCACATACTGTATTGCAGCCCATGAAAATAACAAAAATCAATGTCTCATTCTGATCAATCATGTTTGTGTTCAGGAGGTCACCGCTTCTATCTGCTTGGCAGTGGTGAAGAGTGAAATTCTTCCATAGTTGTTTATATGAAAACTGCACAAAAGATCATTATTCTGACCCAGTAGATAGGACTGCTGCATGGTAGAGATTGCGTTAGTCAGCGAAAAAGTGCCGTAAAAACAAGGAGACTCGGTGCTTTTTATACGAGAGAAAAACTGCCAGAAACCTGTCAATAGAGACAGGTTTATACAATATCTTTCCTTTCAAAGAAGGAGAAACGTTTTTGGTTTTTACCTTTGGCTGTAACAGTGCTCTTTTATCAACTTTTCTTTAGATTGGTTTCATGCTTCCCAGCTGGACTGGTTTTTGTGTGGATTCAGGGTAACACTTGGAGGGTTTCCTTGAGTAAACCCCATCCACATGGAACAATCTGTTCAGCAGGAGAAAATGAAGAGAAAAATAAGATGAGATTAAGCTGTGACTGTATCTCTTAGCCAGTGGAGAGGTCTTCACCATCTCTGAGCCTTCTGTGGAATTAAGCAGAAAGATGTCTGCCTCTGTGCAGTTTTGCGTATTTATATTGGCAGCTAAGGTGACCAAAACCTAGTTTTTAACCCTTAAGAAATAGACCTAGACAGTTTCATTTAGCTTCCTAGGACAAGGACTCAATGAATGTGCAAGATTGAAGCTGTAGGGAGCGGAAGGATTCTCTTAGTTTAGAAGTTAAGGTAGCTGGGTTAGAAAGTACAAGCTTTTCACGAAGAAGTAGCATAGCCTTTGCCCCTGGAGTGGCTTGGGAACAGGATGTTGTTGCCTAACACTGTTGCACCAAGGGAAGCTTAAGGTCACATTAGCTGGGTTGAAGGTTCAACGTAACAGACAAGGCTGCATCTAAGAGGGTGTCCTATTGCCCAACAATTGCCTGTGATCATCTGAAATCACGTGTTTTAAAATAATCCAAAACTATTCCAAAATCTTCTTGAGAACTGTGCAAGTGGAAACAAGCATAAAGCCTGGCTTTGAAAAGGCCTGTTACACCTTGGATCCTATCTGTGCTCAGCACAGAAAGGAAAAAGGCAGGCAGGAAGGTGGTTGGTAGGAGAGTCTGCTGCGGTTTTCATCGTGGACTGAAGGACATGAGAAAGTGCAGCTGAGCAGTGGGAACGTGCCTGAGAAGACTTTTCAAAAGAAAATACACTTTTCGAAAACAGTGACAAGGAGAACATGTAGTAGGTGGGTCTTGGCTGTAGGTAGCTGCCTGTTGACACTTGATCTTAGTGAAATTCCGTGTCGTGTTCTGGTTCCCTTCTAAAGGTCCTGTCCTATGGGTGCTAGCTCTTGTAATTGTAGTGTGGCCTGTGTGTTTACAAACAGCTAATTTTGCAATCAATCCTACAGCTGACCTTAAGAAGAAGGAAGGACAGTTTAGGGGTCATAATGTTGAGTACATTGACAAGGGGCACAGAGATAGAGAAGAGCAAAGCTGATGTAAATTTGGGCGGTTGGAAGCTCCCCATGAGTCACTAGACATGGTGAGGACTGCAGGAGCCCAAGTATGTAAAGATGATTATAGAGTATGGCATTTCCATCTTAGAAATTGCTTGATTGGTTGAAAACATTTAAAACGTGTAGTTTTAAAAAACATTTAAAATTGTAGTTTAGTACTTCACTTTGATTATGGTTTTTATGAAAGAAGCTTGGCTTCAGACATGAGACAACGGGATTCTGTCCCACTGAAATTAGCATGGAACTAGCTGAAAGACAGGGTATACTTACCACAGTGAGGATAAATCGAGGTCCTACCATGAATGAGGGCATTAATTACCATCCTCTTTATGGCATACCGTCACCCCTTCTTCTGCCTCCCCTAAAAAGCACACCCAAAATGTGGCCCAGTCATCTTTCTCCTTTTTCTGCTGATGTGCATGTGGTAGATGTTTGGTTGTCTGTGCCTCAGGATAAACTCAACCCTGATTACCATTAATCCCTTCACCTGAGAAGGCTGGGAACCCTAAAGGCCACACCTGCAGTGTGGAGCAAACTGTTCTGTTCCCAGGTTTTCCATCCTGACACCTTAAAATTTGGTGTTGAAAACGTAACAAAGTTTGATGGCTTTTTTGTGGTCTTTTAAAAGTTGCCTGCCACTGCATGTTCTGTGAAAACACTGGTTTTGTTATTTGGTAATGTTACTGTAGCCGTGATGATTTACAGGTAAGTGAGACAGAGAGGTTGTGTGGAATGGTGATAAAAATCTTTTCCCATGCCTTGTGTAAAAGTAACATTGAAGTATCTTTGAGGTGAGCCAGTTGTACTGCAGTTTTATATGAAGTTTCCTATATATTAAAGGTAAGCCCAGAAAGTAATACTTGTGGACTAAATTGGCACGTTGATACCAATATCCCCTTTTTTAAAAAAATACTTTTCAGGCACTGAATCAGTTTCTTAATAGACTCCAGGAAAGTCAGGAGTTGTTAAAAAATGATCCAAAACCATCTTTTTGGAGGCATCTGTAACCATGCTTTTCTTTCTCTAATAACATAGATTTTTCATGTTCTGGAGCAGAAAGGCTTGAAAGTGCTCTTAAGAGAGTTGGACAAAGTCCTCTTTCTCAGTGTTAATGTCTATATTGGTAACAAACCATCTTAATTTCTGTATTTGATCTATTCCAGCATTTAGACTTCCAAGTTGTGAAGAATATTTTGATTTCTGTTGGCAGTAAAGAAACACAATGATAGGAAGAAATAGATAATGCAGTCTTCTTATGTCTGTTTTAATAGTGCAAGCAGTTTTGGTTTCTGTTGTGATTGTTGATCAAAGATTTAGTCCAGGAGCAGTGCACAATGCCCTTTTAACAGGATCCTCTAGTCTGTTTCTGCCTTCTCTCTCCCACTGTCCCTGCAGCATGAGATATGGAAAGCCTAAAAGAAGTGTGTGTCCTTCCCTGCTTCCCCCTTTTTATTTATTTAGTTGTGAAAGAAGGAAGACTGGGATGTCTCAGAGGATAGAAGTCTGGGAAGTACAGAGGGGACACCTTAATGTAGAGGGTGAAAGGTCATGAGAAAAGCAGTGTAGAATAAATTTAATGACCTTACATGGGAAGAGCGAGCTTGGGTAAAATACAGATATCATAAAGGGTTCTAAGAAACAGGAAAGTTATTGTGGAGAAGTTTTGACATAAAAGGGAAGAAGTAGAAGGTGGATGGTTGCTGGATATGGAGCAAACCTGAAAGGATATACCTCAAAACTCGAAAGATTCTAAAAAGTGTCTGTGAAGGGGAAAAGATGAAAAGCAGGGTGGGCCTGGTGTATTTCTTTACAGGACTAATGAAGTGGTCTTCTATTAGGGCAGTTTTCTTTGTCATTGCTTTTTCATTATAGAGAGTCTGAAAAAAAATTTGTGGGGAAAATTTCTTACTCTACTTTTTTCTCTTCTAGTCTGAAAGTCTTTGGTACATGGGAAAAAAGACATTTCAAACCATATTTTATTCATCCATTGCAAACTTGTTTCTTGTAATTTTAAGCTAACTTGAAAAAGTGTATTTTTATTAATAAAAGTTTTTACATCATTTAGATTTTTTGCCATCAAACTAAAGTAAACTGATTGTATCTTCATTAAAAAAAAAAACCAAACACCCTCTCCTGTTAGACAGGACTACATTGACCGTGTTAAGTTTTGCTAGAGTATTTCTGTGGGTATCGGCAGTCTTTGTGAGCTCTTGAACCTTGTTAAAGAACAAATTGTTTTTCAGCGTTTGAAGAACTGTGGGATGATTTCAAGACACAGGATCAAAGCTAATTGCTATCAGAAGACAACAAGCAAAACAAAAAGCATTCAAAGAACTGATGAAAAATCTCTTCTGTTCTGAATTATATCTTTTATTTTGTCTTGTCTAACGGAATGTCTAGCTGAGAAGATAGGATTTGAACTTCCAATTTTGAAAGTCCTTGCAGAGGATCAGCAAACAATCTTGTTTTTCCTTTTTGCTGAAAGGGGGAGCAGGACTGTCTGTGGCTTGTGAGCGAAAGTGTTTTAGGAGATGAATTAACAATGTAAAATTTCAGTAAAAATTTGACAGTGTGAAAGGAACCCAACCTTTAATATGGCAGTCAAAGTGCTGCACTGGGATTCAGGCTGAGTAACTCAACTTTCATTTAATCTTTGGTTTAAATAAATATATTAGCGGTAATCTGATAACAAGTTGTTGCTGGTTTAGTCTGCACCAAAGTAGTTCAAGAGTTTTTGTGTGGTTCTGTCTGAAGTTTTGAATCAGTCATATAACAGGGAATAGTAAACTGCCCTGTTCATTGCCATGGATTTAAGGGGTCAGGCTTGTAACAGTTCTCACAGTATATCACTGAAGAAACTCTCCAGCCATTTCAACTGGAAATATTCAGAACTCCCGTGTCTGCTTGCCAGTGCTCTGGCAGCATTTCTCCTATTCATAATTGCTTTGGAATGCTTTCATTAAAATAAGTAATTATTGACTTCCAGAATCAGATTAGAAACTGCAAAGAACAAAAAGAAAATTTAGATTACTGTCTGATAAGCAAAGTGGAAGTGTCATTCTTACATGAAAATACTTTTTCTGAAATTTCACCTACTTTATGATGTTGGCATAATATGGTAATTTAGAGATCCTGTTTCTGACTGCCGCCCCATTTAATGTGACGTATGATGATGTCAGGTGCAGAAATAACGTTCAGGAGACAAATACACGTCCACTGAGCAGTCCTGCATTTTTTGTGTATTTTCACACTGGTTTAACCTGCTGCTAAGGTGCTTGCATTTGCCAAACCAGAAGGTCTGCCCCACAAGAAAGGTTGTGTTGTGTGGCTGCTCAGAGTCCTCAGGGGAAGGGCTGTGCTGGTAAAGGCACAATAAAGGACACTCTCACACCTGCTACATTCATCAGAAAGAGGGAAAAGAGAGACTTTATTTACATTTCTGATACTTTATAGGGTTCTCAGTTCCACAAGAGATTGGAGGACATGTCACTTCCTCTCCAATCCCACTGGAGAAAAAGGATACTCATCAAACTTTCTCTTATCACAAAAGGAATGAAAAACAGAAAATACCGTTAAGTAAACATTGGCTATAGTTCACACGAAAGTGTGTGAAAATCTCTGACTCCAAGGCTAAAACAGAAGGCTTAGCAAAAAACAGGACAACAAAGGGCAAGTGGAGGAGCCTACCAGAAAGATTGAGAGGGACTTTTTACAGGGGCGTGTAGTGACAGGNCCCAAGTCCCTAACTCTGTGGCTCTTAGAGCTGCCGGGGTAGAGTCTAGGATCTGCTGCCTATAAAATACTGCTAGTAGTAAGGCCCTGTGATAGGTACTGGATGGGATAAGTAGTAAGCCTGGAAGTGATGTAGGAAATTATTAAATTATTCTTGCAGCGGCAGATCTTGCTGCAGTTGAGTATCCCAGAGGCAATTTACAAAGACTTCCGGAAGATTTGTCTTTTAATGTGAATTTTTAAAATAATTGGAATAGTTTTTAATAACAGTGCTGCTTCAGCCCATTGGTACTTTGCTGAACTACCTTGGGTAAAGGCAGAACTTTTGCTTGGGCCAGCTAAGTCCTTAGTCCATGCAGATACCNCCCAAGTCCCTAACTCTGTGGCTCTTAGAGCTGCCAGGGTAGAGTCTGGGATCTGCTGCCTATAAAATACTGCTAGTAGTAAGGCCCTGTGATAGGTACTGGATGGGATAAGTAGTAAGCCTAGAAGTGATATAGGAAATTATTCTTGCAGCGGCAGATCTTGCTGCAGTTGAGTATCCCAGAGGCAATTTACAAAGACTTCCGGAAGATTTGTCTTTTAATGTGAATTTTTAAAATAATTGGAATAGTTTTTAATAACAGTGCTGCTTCAGCCCATTGGTACTTTGCTGAACTACCTTGGGTAAAGGCAGAACTTTTGCTTGGGCCAGCTAAGTCCTTAGTCCATGCAGATACCTGGTTGTGGCTGCTCCTGGGTTGAACTGTGACCTTTTATCACCTGGTAGGTGATAAATGTGGTACACTGTGTCTGTGAAGAATATACCTTTCTCATGATCTTGCCTTGGGATGTGGAAGTTGTTTTTTTGAAGTCCTGAGTTTGTTTTGTCTTGTGCCATTCTAATTCGGTGGCAGTGTGTGCATGCATTTAATTTGTCCAGCAAAGACAAAACACCTACTCAAACACCAGAAAACTGGAACCACAGAGCTGTGCCTTTGTCAGTAGAGGTTGTGGTTCTTCAAGTTTTTGCTGAAAGAAAAACACAGAGAGAAGGAATTTTTAAAAGCGTGACATGTCCTAAGCATTACTCCATGATTTAGAGGTGATTTAGAAATTGTTTTCACCAGTATCATTTCTGCTGTTCACCGGGTTTCTTTTATTGCCGTAATACACCACCCGTTTCTCTATTATACCTTATTGAATTACAAGGCAATGAAGCCAGCTCTCTTTATTCAATAAACTTTTATTATTTGCTGTAATGACTAATGTTCTGGAAATCTTTCTGTCACTTTAAAAAAAAACTGCTTAAGTCGTGTGAAAGACTGCCCCATTGTAAATGAGTGTATGAAGAAGCGGGCTGCTGTCACCTCTTCTCAAATTTACTGTTTGGAAGAGGAGAAGCAAGAAAAGTCACAATGTGTAGCCCATGGTGATGCAGTTTTGCTAGTGCTTTATCATGGAGATACTGTTCTGTCAGGTACTTAATCATGCAAAAGCTGTAGAGTGGTTATTTAGTTATGAAGTTAGATGGTATCATGTTTCATGGGGTTTTTTTTATTTATGTCTTTGCCATGGCATCTGTTGTGTGTGCCTCAAGTTACTCTTTTCAGAAGACTTTAGCCAGACTTTATTAGGGGAAAGAGGAAGATCTGTAGCAGTCTGTTTTATTGGTCATACTTGCACTGCAGTCATGTAATTAAAAAAAGAAGCCTTTTAAAATTTTGCCTGGGCAATCTGTGCTGAAATATGTATCAAACAGAGGAAGTTTGTTTTCAGAGCCTTCCTTGTTACTTATTACTTATTTAAGAACCCAAGAGGTTCTTAAAGAGGGGATGATCCCAGGAAATTAAACTGTTGTCTCAGTGCTGTAATTGCCCTGCGATACGATCTTATGTTGAAATGGTATCTCTCCCCTAGATGAAATCTTCTGTGCTGTTGCACAGCATGGGGGGGTGGGGGTTGGTGCTATAAAACACACAGATTGAAAATTCACCACTCTCTCAAAGGTACTAGAGTTACAGTGAGGAGGGATATTCCCCTTACTGCTAATAAAATCGTCATGATTTCAAGGACACCAGTGCAGTTCCCTTAGCAAAAGCTCAGAGCTGCAATTTGTGTCGGGCCTGATGGAGAGTGAACAGGTGGATAATGGGGACTGGAACAGCCGGGTAACAGTGAGAAAGGAGAGCTGATACACAGTGATAATTGCATGTTAATTAAGGAGAAAAAGAGGAAGGCAGGTAGATACAGGCTGTAAATGCTGCAAAAGAGACTGATAGAGGGGAAAGGAAAGTATGGGGGAACTGATGGTCCCCGTGTCTTAGTGAATGCCCTGTGGTGGCCTGTACAGAGAAGAGAGAGGCTGCAGGAGGAGCACATGGGGCTGCATTTCTGCAAGATGCTGCTCCCCTTACCCATCCCTCTCTGGTCAGGGTGCTGTGGAGATGAAGAGAGCCCCAGTCCTGCTGTCAGCTTCACAGCTGGTTCCTGTCGGTGACAAGAGGGTTGACTGCTGGTGAGGCATCTGTCTGTACGTGAGGGCTGTGTTACAGGGCTGGAGGCTGCACAGCCTGGCTCTTCACCCGTCCAGAGCAGGGCTGTTGAAGCCAGGTGTCAGCTTCCTGCCTGTAACCACAGAAAGGGCGTTAAACAAAATGAAATCGGTATCGCAGCAGTTACACTGCACACGCCATACAATATATCAATTAATTTCACATGCACCAGAAACTCTGGAGATAGCATGTTTTATGTTATCTGCTACCTCACTTAATGTGATTTTATTTGAAAAATACATTGAAGTGGATAGAGGGTGAAGGAGAAATTGAACAGCATTGTGAACAGACTGTTGCAAATGATCAGGTTACTGCAGCCTGATGAGTTAAGGCATTGGGAATGGTCATAGGCTTCCACCTGGGTGGTTTTAACTGATGTGCTCTCTAATTGCAGTGGGATAGAAGTTAATGACTTGCCAGCTGCTGTTCTGCATCAAACTAATAATAAAAAAGTTGCGGAAACCAGTGTTTTTGTGGCATCTGCTGGTTCACACGCTTTTCTTAGAGCCTGGTATTCTAAACATAATGGTCCTAATGTCTACCATAATGCCTGATACTTCTGTTTTAAAAGTGAGTAGCAGAGAAGGACTTGGATACTCTACATGGCAATACAGACTTTTCTACCATTACTTTGGGCACAGTCAGGTTTTTAGTAAGTTCAGCGAGTCCCTAAGGACACATGAGAAGCAGCTGTAGGCCAGCGCTGATAGGCATTACCATGGAGCTGTAAGCAGCATTAAGGCAGGGATTTATACAGTCAATAAGCTCAGTGTTATAGGTGAGGTAAGCCTGAGAACGTGACAGAGGTGGGAACAACTTTCTCCCTTTTGTTGCTTTTCTTGAAAGGAAAAAATCAGGGAGAATTGCTGGCCATCTTTATACAGAGGATTGTTACAGTTTTGCAAATGCGTATTTTTTGCCTTTCATTTGAGAAGAGTGTTGATCTGTTCCACCCCACATGTGATAACAGCTCTGGGGGGTGCTGTGTGCTTGCAGACCTACATTGGTTCGATAGTTGCCTCCGTGAACCCCTACAAGAGCATCCCGGGCCTGTACGACTGCGCCGCCATGGAGCGATACAGCAAGCACCACATGGGAGAGATTGCGCCTCACATCTTCGCCGTGGCCAACGAGTGCTACCGCTGCCTCTGGAAGCGCCAGGACAACCAGTGTATCCTCATCAGGTGAGTGGTGGCTGCTGCTGCTGCTTTGGGTACCCCTCGTGCTGAGCCTTTCACGGTGATTTGGGAGCGTGGCTATGGCCCACATGGGGAGAGCTCCAAGAGACAGCAGGCTTTTAAAACAGCACAGATCCAAGAGAGTTCTCAACTGGCTCTGTGTCATTCTGTGGACCTCTAACAAAATGTTAATTTTTCTTATGCATGTTACAATTTCACTTAGTGAAAAAAAATCTATTGTATTTTTGTGCATTTTTTGGTCTTCACACATCAAATGTTACCCTAAGTGTTTTCCCGCCAGTTTAAACATCTCTGTGCAACTCAGTAGTTTGTCACCACTAGAACCTGATTCCTGTATGGAGAGGAAAAGAAAAACGTAACCCACCAGCCTTGAGAAATGCAGTAAATAAGAATAGCAAAAGAGAAACCCTTCCACATTTCAGCCACTTACTTCTGCCTGATTAATCTTCCTTGCTTAATCTTGTTGTGCTTTAATTTAATGGTGATTTAATAGCTTCCCGTTTGAACCACTGTGTCACTGGTATTCAGGATCTGGCTGTGGCCGAGTGTGCGTTAGGGAGCAGTTGGCATTTCAATAGCTTTTCACTGCTTTCAGCTCCTCCTTCCTTCTGGCTCCAGAAGAGCTGAAAACGCAGCCAGCTCTTTTCCCATTCCCTAGCCTGCCAGCTCAGCTGTGTTGGCTCACACACAGGCAGGGAGGCCAAAGCCTTGCCTGCCAGATCGGGAGGAGCAGCTCACTGATGATGGCAGCATGGCACCAGTGACCGGCCTCTGGGCAGGGGGTGATGCCCAGGGGGTGAGAGAGCTTGTGTTTCCCCTCCCTCTCCTCTCTTGCCTTCACAACGTTTTTGTGAGTAGGCCTGCTTGCTGTCACCTTCGTGCACCATGAAGTTACATGTGTAGAGCTCTTCAGGCACAAGTTGACATGATTTTGGCTGTCTCCCGACCTCCCCAGGAGTCCTTGTGGTGGCTGTAGGACTGACTGCATGTGGGGCAGACGGTGGGACAGAGAGGGGATGAGGCAGAGTGAGAACAGCACCTTTTCCAGTAGGCAGTTTCTACTGACATTTCAGATTGTAGGCCATGTTGCAAGGCTTCCTGGATAGGAGGGGGATTTGGTGCATGTAGTTCAGCACCCAAGCTGTAGTTAGAAATGTGGATTAGCTGCAACACAGCCAGGCCTGCATGCAGCTTTCTGCAGGCTCTCAGGTGGGCAGTGCCCACCTGCCCTCACCTCTAGGCAGATTCTGCCTGGCAGTGACACAAAGATGAAGGGTGTGTTTTTTCAGCTTTCCTTTAACTATATTTCTCCTTCTTATTATTTAATACATAGTTCTTTACATATAAAGATGAGTCCAGGTAAGAGTCCAAGCAAAAACGAAATGCACAGAGATCTTTGTCATGTGACAGTAGTTAGCCTGGAGTCATGATTTTGTGTTTTATTGCCAGGCAGTTACTTGTGAACACCCCATGTACACAAATTTAGGGAACCAAAACAGTTTCTGATGACCATTGCTATTTTTTACCATTCTGTAATAGCCTCAGTATTTTACCTTTCATTCCAGTTCCTCACAAGCTGCTGAGAGGAAAGCAGGTTATGTCCTAAAATGGACATAAGCAGAAGTCTGTGATGTTCCAGGGGAGTCTTCAGCAGTCTCTGCTCTGTAAACCATGTGCTTCGGTACAGATAAGCCATAACATGGAGAAATTTTGTATTAGGAATGCCTTTTAAAATTGTTTACTGTGGTCATGGATCGAAACAGTGATTTGTGTAAGTTCTGTGTTTCAGATCAGGGCCACAATACAACCTTATAAGGGTATCTTGTTGCTGCAGAAACTGAGGAAATGTGCAATTCAAATTAAAAAAAAAGTCAAATCTGCTTTCCTAAAAAAGCTGCTCTATCTGTGAAGGACTCAGAATAGGATTTTTTTTAATTACTGAAGGTTTCCCTGGCCTACATATGGTTTAGGAAAGTCTCCTGTGGTCATATATGAAGTTTAGGTCATAGAAGGTGGAGGTTTAACAGTGGGCTTGGCAAGTTCAGCATCCTGGTCATTCCTGCATCTTTTGCTGGCTTAGATGTTGCAACAAGTCACTGTACTGTCACTGTTACCTTCTTGGTTGCTACTGGTATTTAAAGAAGAAAATAACCAAGGGGAGCTCTGTAGTGTTTGAGTTCAGACAAATATTCTGGTCGTGCATTTATGTAAGAGACGATAAAGAGGAAAATTCTGTTGCATCTCGAAAACACAGAAGTTAAAATGAGGGAATTATTCGGGTAGGTGTCAAGTTGTGATCGGCAGTTTGAGCTGCTCCTGACCTTGGGATCTCAGCACTCCGCAGCAAATTGCAGCAGCCCCACGGAGGAAGGCGCTTGGAATGCTTTCTGATGATCCTCTGGACTTGAAGTGCCCCCTGCTGGCCCCCAGAATTAGCTCAGCTTTGGTTTGGAGCTGCTTTCTTCAGGCTTTGGGTTCAAAAACCTGTGAAAAAGCTTCTGGTGTTTTGAAGAATTAATATTGGCATATTTTTCTGGCTGGGGTAGGGTGAGAATTGCAGATTACGAATTAAAAACTGTCATCATAAAAACTCAGAATATGATAAAAATGTGAGACCATTTTTTCCAGTATAACCACCCAGGTCAGAGGTGAAAAGGAAGGAAATACAGAAGACCTGATAATAAATCGAATCACCGAAAGATGCTTATTTATTGGTTTGCGTAACAGGCACAATTTTTGTAATTTTAATTCAGGATAATGCTGCATAAAAAGGACTTAGCAACCTTAAATGTCAACAAAACGGCACACTGAAGAAGCTGTACACAACTGGTCCATGAGTATATATACAGAGTTGAGAAATGGTGTTTTAATCTCCCAGGCTGAAAAAATAGAGTTTTTCTGTAGACAAAAAACATCTGCATCAATGAATTCTCAGTTTCCTGTTGGTCTGAACCCGTACCACAGGGTCCAGTTTCTTTCAAAATGGGGGGAAAAAAAAGCCCACCACCATGTTAAAGACATCTTCAGATTTTTCAGGTGGGTGCCTCAGGAACGTGGAGGAAGTCCATCTTATTTGAGCAATAGCCAAACAGCTTGTCCTGATGTAGGAAAGGGGCTGAGCTCCCCCATGATTAGCTGAAGTTCACAAGTTGGGACCAAGTTCAAACCTCCACTTCTTTATTACACAAATAGTAAAATATCTTTATTTTTGTTTTTTAAGGTGGTTTAGTCTGTGCAGAAGCAAACACATGCTCTTCTCTCAGATAAAATAGCAGTTGATCCACTTCAGAGCATTCCCAAAGAAATGTAAAGCAGTTGAGGGAGCAGCATCAGTTGCTGTGTATGACATTCAAAGCAGTGCCGTGAGTGGGAAATCACTGTCTGATACCAATTTGTTCTCTCTGTTATCATCTGATGGCCTGAAACTTTTGGTTGTTGTTTTTCAGCTTGAAAATCAGTGTGAACCAAGCTCTTTATTTGGGACCCAGACCTGTGACAGATATGATGTCCTGACACACCAAAGTTCAGATGTGCATTTGACAAACTGTATTTGCTGTTTGGCTATTGCTCAAATAAGGTGGACTTCTTCATGAAGGGGCCTATTTTGTGTGTATGTGTCTGTCTTGGTGTTTTAAAGCCAGCAGACTGTAAGGCCCCGAAAACCTCACTTGATGAGACTCTTAAAAGAACTTACGGTTGCTCATGTACTCAGATGTGTGGGAGAAATACTGACAAGATATTCTCAAGAGGTCAAAACAACAGAAAACTTTACTGGCAACTTCGGAAAGTCAGAGAACTTTTGCAGAAGTTTAGAGCAGCGTTCCATCAACATAAAACAGTTGTCGAAGCATTAACTTAGCCCATTAACTTCGCAAACTCTAAGCTTATCCAATTTTAAGTTACACAAAACTCTGAGAAGACAGAATTAGAGGAAGAAAGAGAAAGAGAGAAAAGCAGAAGAGATACAGAAAAGAGCAAGTATAGCTACCACTCCTGGTTCCAGCGGTGTTCAGCTGATAGAAATTCCAAGAGGTAGAGTCAAGATGTGCTGGCCTCCTGTCTCAGTTCAAGTACACTTTGGCCTTTCTGGGCCCTTCCCCCAGGTGGGGCTTCTGGTCGTTTGGCCACTCGGGAGCTGAGTTAGAGGTCCCAGGAGTGGGCATGGAACAGTGCCTTTGGTGTGCCGGTGATTAGCAGCCACTACAGACTGTTCTGTCTCTTACCCAGACAGAACAGGGAAACGATTTAGTGTTATGTCCTTGAGAATGAGGAGTGTCTCTCAGTGACCTCTTTTTACACTGTGGCAGTCATGAGTCCCTGTGCCCTTAGTGCGATGCCCTGCGTAGAACAAGTCATGGAGAAAGTTTAAACATCTTCTAAGTGGGGGCCTTCTGGGCTACTGTCAGACTTAATATGTTCACGGTTCTGAACGTAGTGATGTGGAACAAGCTGGGCACTTAAACTCGTGGGCTGGAAAGGTTGCACTAAAAAATTCACCCTTTTAGTGACCTTGTAGGCGAAAGCTTTCTAAGGACTGAAAGATTGATCCCACTTAACTGTAAAAGTGGATATAATGGGGCGGTTACTACTAAATGAGTAGAGAACAGTAGAGAACATTGTCTAAATCCATCCTTTGGATGGATCCAGACTTTGTGGAACTGAAGGTGGTTCAGAGGAAAATTTTAAAAGTGATTAAAAGTATAACATGGGAAGTTGCTAATGGAGACAGGCACCTCGAATTTGGGGCACTATCCATCAAGTTGTGCACAGCAGAAAGAGCACCAGAATGAATTTTTGGTTTCTCCTTCCAATGTGAGAACTTAGAGGTACCACATGAAGCTAATAGGAGGTGGAGCTGAAGCTAATAGGAAGTGGATCTGAAAGAACAAGACTTGTTCCTTTGCTTTTTAAGGGAGTATGGCTAGAAACTCATAGAAAATAAATCCATTCAGGGTTACAAGACACATAAAAAACAGGTTTAGATCAGGAATCCTCTGAAGAGCAAATAACTGGAAGCTGGAAGAACAAATAAGGGAAGTATTGTATGTCTTCCATGGCATCTCCAGTTGGCAACTGTCAGAACAGGACACTGGACAAGTTCAGAACCAAACCACTTCTGAGTCCCTCCTGTTCTAAGAAAAAGTCAAGAGCATGTAATTGTGCGTAACGCCAACTGTACCAGAGAGAGGTGCAGGAGATACTTTTCCATCAGCCTTGTATATCTCACTTGTAGAATGGCTCTCAGTTACAGTGGGGTAACTTTCAGCTTCGATAGAACTACAGATTCTCCAAAGCAAGGGACTGTGGATGGGGGCAGAGGAAAGATGGTGTCAGTGAAAGAGGTGATGTCCTCACCCTGTGCCTGCTGTTTAGCTATACTTGTGGCTCAGAGGGAGAGAATTTAGGCAGGAAGAGGTGCATACCATTGGATGATTTATTGAACTAGACAAGAATAATGCAAGGATTTGTGAAACTCTCTCAAAACTACCAGTAGAAATGTTTTTTATGGTGAGTATTAAATGCAGGAATATTAAATATTGGCTTCTTGGGCAGAGGAGAAGAGTGAGGGCCTGCAAAGAGAAAGGGAAGGAATACTGAAAAGGCCAGACATCAAGGGTAAAATTACATAAAAAATACTACAGAATTTGTTTGATGTGGTATAAATATAATGGATGAATCACACTTGCTGGAACATATTGGCAGTTATGAAAATGTCTCATTATGTTTCCTGAATGTCTCTTCCCTAATTTTATTGTTGACATTCATTTGCAGGAAAATGTCATGCTGTTTTCTTGGGCGGTACCTTTCTTCTTTGCCTTTTACTAGAAAGCATCATTATACTTTGTTGTAACTTAAAATCAGTGGGGTCATTATTCAGCAATGGCACAACAAAGGACTGTCAAATTATCTTAGCTTGCTCCACATGCCCGGTTGTGCTCTGTCAAAGTCAGTGACAAAATTCCCACTTGCTACAGTGGAAAAGGTGAAGTAAGACCAAAATGTATCCTCTCTCTTTGGGAGTAAACTGAAATTAGGTACAGCTTAATTAGGAGCTAGGCCACAGCTTAGGATACAGTGCTATGTCTTTAGATGAAGAGTGAGCAAATTAGACAAACTTTACCCACAAATTACATTTCTTAATGGCTCACAGTGTGTGTTTAGGCTACATAATTGAAGGGAAAGGATATTGGGGAAATGAGCCAAATCTAAACTTTCCCTTTACAGAGAGTTTTTGAAGAGTTTTATAGAGAGGTTTTGAAGAGAAACTGAGTATATTGCCTTCTGTTTGTATCAGCAGGGTTGCTTATTAACAGTTTGTTTTAAGAATGTCAATTTAGCATTATCAAATAGCTTTGTTCTCCTGTGAGTGGTGATGAGAGGTTCTCTGATGGTAATGAGAGGTGGAAATTGTATATTTTGAACTCAACATGAATCTGGTTTGTTTCAACAGGTATATAAAAAGTTTGTTTAAAGAGTATGTAGTTCACTAAGAATTTCATTATTATTTTACCAGTAGCCTTTATGTGTTAGAGTGTGCACTGGTGTCTTGAACTTCCTCCAACTCACAGCAGGGCTCCTTCAATAGCTAGATTGCTGCAACAAATCCCAAACTTTCCCATCTTAATTTGTAGTTTGGTCTTTATCCTTGACCATTGCCATGCCTTTGTTGTGACTTTGTTTTAACATGATGGTGGGAAGTGCTGGATAATTGTTTGCATTCAGAGAGCTCTTTGTTGCCTCCTAGGTGTGTGTACAAATGTAGTCAGTGCCTTGAAATGCCGAGCAGTGGTATGAAGCCTAAGGACAGCTTGTGTTTTTCCCTGGATGTCATATTCAGGAAGTTAACAGGGTGTTCAGTCTCCGTTGGATCGTCATTTCTAATCACCCCAGTCTTCCTGACCTCCAGTAATGTGGAGTTTGGCTGGGCAGCCAAAGGGCTTCTTCACTGGCCGCTGGGACTGTGCAAACCATTTCCTCCTCTTCTTTCAGTGGCGAAAGTGGTGCTGGTAAGACGGAGAGCACTAAGCTGATTCTCAAGTTCTTGTCTGCAATGAGCCAACATTCACTGGAGCTGTCCTCCAGAGAGAAGACCTCCTGTGTGGAGCAAGCCATTCTTGAGAGCAGGTATTAGATCTTTCAATACACGGGTATTTTTTTCAGAAGATGTAAGCCTTGACATTGAAATAAGAGCTTGCAGTGTAATCAGATATGTGTGTGTGTGTGTGTGTGTGTGTGTGTGTATTTACTGAACAATAAAATGAATATTGGAGAAAGGGAAATAATTCCATTAAACAAAATTACCTGGCTGCTCTAGAGGGTTGTGAGCACGGTGATATCTCTTAGTGAAGCAAAAATACGGAGAGTTTTGCAATGGATGAAGCTTTAATGGTGGCTTTCATTTTTGTTTAGGGCTGAATTCAGATAATCAGAGTAAGGGAAATGGGTGATGGGAGGGAGAAACCTTTGGTTCAGTTTGTGTAGCCTGAGGATATGGTAGAACAAGATACAGCACGGTGAGCATAAAGTGCTCAAGCAGTAAAAGCATGCTGAGGAGAGGGAGGATAAGGAGAACTGATAAGACAGATGAGTAAACGCATCAGATAAATTGGATACAATCTACACAAGCAAAAAAGAAATCTTGGTGTTCGCATGAAATGACACGGTTCTAAACTATTAAAAAACAAAGGCAATTTGAGATGCTATTACTTTTGTTTATCTTGCTTCATCTCTGCTATACGTGCTGTATCTTGATGTAATTTTTTTTTTTAAATTGCCTTAGGACAAGGACTCATTACATCTGTCTAGCAATTTGCATGTGGTGAGATTTCTTATTTCTATTATTTGAGTACTGCAGTGAGAATTCTGTGCATCTTTTGAGTGATTACAAAAGAAGTAGCAAGTAGCAGTAACTACTCTGCAGCTGCAGAGTAGTTCAGTATGATTTATCTTCCTCTTGCAGGAATACTTGCGTCTTTTGATAGGAAGCTGAGATGGCCATTGCTAATAAATGGAGGGTAATGCTGGGATGTAGGCTGCTGCTGAGGAGAGTGTCAGAGGGGAGCTTGTCAGAGTGCTGTTCCTTTCACCAGCCCCACGTCAAGCTGTTGGCATGCTGGTCCCATGCTAACACTCCTGTCGTTCTCTGTTTTCACAGTCCAATTATGGAAGCTTTTGGCAATGCGAAGACTGTTTACAACAACAACTCAAGTCGCTTTGGGAAGTTTATTCAGCTGAACATCTGTCAGAAAGGAAACATTCAGGGAGGAAGAATTATGGATTGTATCCTCATTTGGTGATTTGACCCCTGTCTGTGGGAAGCCCCCATGTACCTCCTTGGTGGAGGACTGAGGGAGAACTGGCTTGCCTCTTCTGTCCTTTCACCCCATCCTGAAATATATGCAGTTAAACTGAGCTGATGTAGGTGGGAAGGGGAAGCAGCAACACCAAATTCGCACATGCACATATGCTTTTGTGGCAGCATGGGGTGTTTGTACTCTTGGAGGACCAGCATTTTGCATTGCTACTGCTAGCGTGGCATGGCTCATGAGCATGTTCTCGTTTAGTGAGCTAAAACAGCCTGAGTCCTTGGGAATAACTTCAGTTGTCAGCCATTTCCCTCATTACTATATCCAAAGATAAGCTGCTTACTTCTGTGGAAAAGTACTTGAAAGAGCAGAGCTGCTCAGTTTCTGCAGTGTGAATCTGGGTGGGTTAAATCCTCGGATTTGTCCTGCATTTGGCAAAATCAGACTATGAGCCAGCTCCACTAGAGCACCAGAGGTGTGAGGATGAGGAATATTCCAAGGGGATCCTACCTGCTTTTTAAACCTAAGCTGCTTTTGCAGTGGGACAAATTTAATTCTTGAAGTTGTTTCCAAGCTTTAGGGAAAAGAAAAAGCAAAGGAAAACAGATGTCATTTAAAATGCAGAATCTGCCAAGTCCAATTTTGATGGGATGGAAGAGGTGTTGATACGCTGATATTAGAACTCTACAATATTATCATTATTGCTACTTTATTTATCTTGTTGTGGGTGTTTTGTGTGAAACATGCTTAGCATATTGTGAGAAAAGACAATGATAGTCTTCCTACTGTCTCAGATGAAAGAAGCAAGATTATAAAAAGCTTCTGCATTAATTGCTTTTTTACTTTATTCCTTGACTGAAGCTTTTCTTGCTGGCTCCAGATTTATTGGAAAAAGTAAGTTGATGTTTGCTTTTGCTTAGGTGATTGTTTGATTTAATGTTTTCTATGAAACTGTGGATAAAAAATTTGTCCTTAAAAATGATCACTTAAGTGGAAACTATTTTTTGCTTTGACAGAATCGTGTAGTAAGACAAAACCCCGGGGAAAGAAATTATCATATATTCTATGCTCTGCTGGCAGGGATAGAAGAGAGAGAGAAAGGTGAGTGGCAAAGCACAAGTCACACAACTGTAGTGGTTTTCTGCTAGCAGTCAGCAGTGGTGATAGCAGTGGAGAATTCAACTGCAGAAACCCACTAACCCAAGCAGAGAAATAGATTATTTATTCAGCTGGGATTCAGTGAGTGTGAATTTGAGCTCAACTTGATAAAGGAACCCACTTAGCTGAAGAATGTCACTGAGCTGATGGTAGTTTTTTCTCCCAGCTTCTGCTGTGGCCTTGGGAAAATTACTTGGGGACAAACATGCCTTGTTCTGTTCAAACTGAATATTTTTGCTGGAACTAAATAACTCCACAGCAACAAAGATAAATAATTCTGGTTGTTCTAATCCTTTCTAATAAAGAATAAATCTACTGAACAAAAGAAATGGCATTTGTATATATGCAAAATTGCCTAAAGCTGTCTCAGCATCTCCCTGCAGGCCTGCTGTCTTTGCATGCTAAAAAGTGGAATTAACTTTTATGCAGCTAAATAAAACAAAACCCAGCAAAATAACCCCCTATCTGATTTTAATATAAAACTTTATCTTGTGCATTATCATAATTTCTGAGCAAATGAGTTGTGAACTGTTTAACTCTGACATAGTAATTTGTGGAGTACTTTTGTTTTGGTATTTCTTTTTACTCACCCTGTTTTTTCTCATCATTAGATGCTTTTTACTTATCTGTACCTGAGAACTACCACTACCTGAACCAGTCTGGATGTATAGCAGATAAGACAATCAGTGACAAAGATTCTTTCAAGGAAGTCATTGTGAGTTGCTTCCCTTGTTCTTTTGCTTTTAAAATGCTGGAAGTTCAGATGTGGGGGGCCCATTGACAGCAGGGTACAAAGCCTTCCTGTGCTTTCCTGCATGTGCAGCTCTCTCATTGAGGCATTAATCTTACAGGGACTTGTATTTTCTCAAAATGCTTCAATCTCATTTTGAGCATGCCTTTACCTTTCCTCCAGTATTTCATTTTTACTCTGTTGTTTCAAAGTGTGCTGTAATTTAGCAAAATGCTTACGTTTTGAAATGAAAAGAATATCTGTTGACAAGTCAGTAAGACTTTTACATGCATTTGCCTTTCCCTGCATTGTTTTATATTACAGATATATATTTTTTTTCTTTTCACTGTTTTTCAATATGAAAGCTTTGCTCAAATCATGTGGCACCTAGTGGGTGGAGTCTGCAGTGCAGCACACAGGGAAAGAAGCACCTGTGACTCTAAGTTGCAGCTGGGAAATCCAGTTGTATGGAGTAACTTACACAACAGAGTTATGAAAACATAAACACAGATTAAAACCCGGGACCTGATGGAATCTCTCTGAATGGCTTTATATCTTACATCCACAGCAATTAGTCTATACTGATCATGCTAATTGGGTATTGTAGCACTGAGGTGATGTGTGTTAGGTTTTAAAAACCAGGTAAAACACTCCCTTCACCAAACTGTTATTCTTAGCTAGGTTAATCTTTCTGTCAAATTGACAAATTAATGTGTAGTGGATGCAGCAGTTTTTTTAATGTAAAAAATCCATTATCTTGTGTGGCGGAAGGAAGTGTTGGAAAAGTTGGTAACCTATCTATATTGTAGTCATATGCTGAGGTTGATTAGCATGACATTTAATTTGTGCTAATCATCCCAGGGTAGGCAGAGCATGAAATCAGTTGGGCAGGTGATGTTTGCCTGCTGCCCGCAGCGTGGGCAGGCTGGGAGTAGGGGCTGCCAGGCTGCATTCCCAGAGCAGGAGGTGGGCAGAAACCCCCACAGCTCACCCTCACTTGTCTTTTCCTCTTATAGTCATCTCCTCTGCCTGTTTTTATTGCAGTGTAAGTCTTGGAAATGTTACTTAAGGGAAACTTTTTTGTAGGAGATAGGGAGGAGCAGCATAGTGAACAGGGAGATGAACTCGTAGTGCTGCTGCCCTTCTGTAGTGAGAGGTCTTCCTTACAAATTAAACTTTCAGCCATTATCTCTGCTCTGCTTTGAACTGTGGGATGAGTCTGAGGCTTTCCCATTTGTAATGGATGATTTATGAAAGATAAAATTTGTCATCTGTCAAACACCTGCAGTGACTATAACATGATGAGTCTGACTGTAAGGGTACAAAACTGTGATCTGGTCTCAGACAGGCTCATCGTACACCCAAATTTGGAAAGTTTGGTCATTTCAAGAGGCATACAGTTGCCCCTTCTGTGTCAAAGGAAAGCATGTCTTCCTTTTGTTTTAATATTTCTTTTAGAGTTTTACTATTTGCTCTTCTCCTCATTTATGTAGTTGAGCCTTGCTTGTTGCCATATTGTTTACTTATAAATTCAACACTTTTTATATAGATACCTTTCTTCCTCAGTTTTACTGGAAGTTGCCAGACCACACTGGTAAGGTGCATGTTTGGGCACAAAAATGATCAAATCTTACATGCTGCTGTGTTTCCTCCCCCATGCCTTGTTACCTACAAGGCCAATAGGCAAATTTTGGTAAAAACATGCAGGAGGTAATCAATTAATAATTCAAATTAGAGTAATTGCATCTGATGCACAGCTCAGTAGGTCGTTCCAGTATTTATATGATTTTAATGATGGATTTGAAAGCAAATTACAACATCATTACAGCATCAAAATGAAATTTCTTAAAAGCAGAGCAATACTTACATGTTCCAAGATGTCCCAGTGATGCCTTAGAGTGTATTCAGTTTGGGATGAAACCAAAGGAATGGACTTGAGCCAGCTTTCTTTTAGTCCTGACTTGCTTTTCCAAGGCCTCCCATTTTTGCGTCTGTGTACATGTTATTGAAGAAGCTCACATGTCATTCCAGACTGCAATGGAAGTGATGGAGTTCAGCAGGGAGGAAGTACGAGAAGTTCTGAGGCTGTTGGCTGGCATTTTGCATCTGGGAAACATTGAGTTCATCACTGCTGGCGGGGCACAAGTGTCCTTTAAAACAGGTGAGAAGACTGTGCATCGAAATCTAAGTGTTTCTTGGGCTTCTGAAAGCCTTATTCATTGCTAGTATATCTGAACATAGCAAGGACAAGCAGTGGAAGGGTTTTACTGCTTTTTAATATCTGTAAATGTTGATTAAAATGTTACTTTTGGAGGATGGGGTTTGACAGTGTAATCAGAGTAGTCTGCTGCTGGATGGTAGGTCTTAATTTGGGAAGACCTTGGGCACGTATTTATTCCATTAACAGTAATGAAATTCTATTTGAATCTAATTCCTTCTTTGAAATATCCTCAACTTGATAAAACGTAAGTGCTCAAATACATTCCCTAACCAAGATCTCCACTGAAAGTATCTTTTTTTAGAGCTTTCAGTATTTCAGTTACATATTTGAAAGAATATGCTGGTATGTCTAAATATTGAGCTGGTGGGCATTTTAAATGTTTGTTTAAATATGGCATTAGAGAGTAGCATTATGTATTACTTTATATACCACATTATAGCAAAACTGAAAATTAAAGTATGCATGGAAGAAAAATTTCAGTGGTTTATCTTCATCATCCCAAGCAAAGCGGAAACACATTCATGTGGACAAAGAGTCAATTACTGTTTCTATCTGGGAAAATGTGTTAGGGCAAGCAGTGCATTGTCTGAATTCTTGACATGTAACATTAAGAGAAAAATAAATATTTGTGACTTACTTGTGATGTATTTCTACTGCTAATTTCCCTCAGATGTACATATTTATGCCTTTTCATGAGCAGCAAAACAGTATCCTAGAATTTCTAGTTGTGTTTTTGTCTCTAAACCCTGTCATTTTAGGAGCATATATAATGGTGGTAGTAATAATAATGGTAAAAAATAAAATTGGTTTCATAACTTTATACATTTAAGGACATACTTGTATTTTTCTTTCTCTTTTTCCAGCCCTGGGTAGATCTGCTGAGTTACTGGGGTTGGACTCCACACAACTAACGGAAGCGTTGACACAGAGGTCGATGATACTCAGGGGAGAGGAAATCCTAACACCTCTTAGTATACAGCAGGTAAAGGCATAAAATTTTGACATGTTTTTAGGGTCTTTGAAAGATCTCTCAGTCTTCAAGTCCAGAGAAATCACTGATCACTCAAAAACAGAAGCTTAGCTCATGCATCAGAGTTGTAATCAAAAGTGCTACATAGTTTTTTTGAGAAGGGTATAATCTCTTTAGATCCCATCCTATTATTCTGGCCAGGGCCTGTAGCTTGTCTCCTGTTATTTTTATGAAGCCTGATTATTTACCTTTTTTTTCAAATTCTAAACATGGAGGCTGATACTTTTTTCACTATGGAGACTTGTGTCAGGGGGATGTTTTTTGAAAATTTTCAAGAGAAATATATTTATAATTTACAAGAAGGGAATTAGAAATAGAAATGCATAATTAGAAATTAGAAATGCATAACATTATGCTTCCCTCAGGAAAAGGGTGAATTAAGGTATTATTTCCTAGACTTCTTCCTTTCTCTGCAACTTAAGTTTATAATTTCCTAGTTTCTTGAATGCTTTAGCCTTGAAATGTAATTTTAAAGCCACATAGGTGTACAGCTGTTTTAAACTACACTGTTAAATCTCAAATCATGATGACTTGTAAGTGTTAATACAACTGATGTCAAGCTACATAGGAATAGGAAGCTTCTTGCATTAGACCTTGCTTTGTGCTGTGCTAAGGACACTGACCAGCAGAGCCTGGTCATTTCTCAGTCACGGGGTGGTTGATGTGTTGTGTATTCCTTCTTTAATGCAGGCAGTAGACAGCAGAGATTCTATGGCTATGGCACTTTATTCTCAGTGTTTTGCTTGGGTCATTAAGAAAATCAATAGCAGGATCAGGAGCAAGGAAGACTTCAAGACTATTGGAATTTTGGACATATTTGGATTTGAAAACTTTGAGGTAGGTTTCAAAAGCTTATTCAAATGGCTTGTCTGATATTTATACTTTATTGATTTACATGTTTTTGTCCTCTTCTCTGTAACTGGACTGTTAAACATGTTATGATTTAACCCATTCCCTTGTTTGCAAAGTAAAATACTTGAAGTGTATGCATTTTTGAAAATTTCTTGTCTCTTTAGGTAAACCGTTTTGAGCAGTTCAATATTAACTATGCAAATGAGAAGCTTCAGGAGTATTTCAACAAGCACATCTTTTCCTTGGAGCAACTGGAATACAGCAGGTGAGGAAGAACACAAATTTGAAAGAATTTTGACAGTATCGTATTCACTTGAAATCTTAGTTTGCAGCTACCTTGGCTTCCTTTGAAAATCTCTGTCTGGAGCTGTGTATTTTATAAAAGCAAGCTGATTTTGCTGTAATTTGCAAGATAAATACACCAGCTTGTCCTTTTTCTGTAACTCTAACAATTCCAATAAGAAGGCCTGCTTTATTTTCCTTAGGGAAGGACTAATTTGGGAAGATATTGACTGGACAGACAATGGAGAGTGCTTGGATCTTATTGAAAAGGTAAGAAAGAATTTGATACTGTTACCTGTGCTTCGTTTTTGTTCTGAGGTAGGATGTCTTTAAAATATTTGTCAACACAAAGAACAAGTGAAGAGAATGGTGGATCTTGCATGTTTAAATGGCAGACTTTTAATCAGATCGTTTTCATGTATGGCTATATTAAGGATTGTATTGTGAGCTCTTTTCCTTGTAGCAACTTTTCTCTCTGTGTGATTATATACAAAAGCAATATTTGGAGAGGATTAAAAAGAGTAATTTGATCCATGCTCACTCTTGCCGTCAGTACAGACGGGCTGTGTGAGCTTATCTCCATGGCAGGGTGTGTGACTGCAAGGGTTCAGACGGGCACAGAAGCGAGTGGCAGCGGGCAGGGGATCAGCTGGCAGGACGTGACTGCAGTCAGGGCAGCGTGGCTTTTCAGGAGCTGCTCTGGGCCCTTGGGACGTGGCTTATTAAAATGTGCACCTGGAGAACCGTGTTTTCCTGAGAGGCTGTATCAACCTGGAGCTTGCTGGACACATTAATTAACTGTGGGGCAGCTTGCTTTGTTTACCACCTCTTCTAGCATGAGAAGTAGGGACCATCAAAGGAAATTACACAGAGGCATATGCAAAGCAAAGGGAGGTTGTGCTTCACACAGGGCAAAGTTAAACTGTCTATCTTTTGCTCTGCCTCTGGGCACTGTGGGTGCTAAAAGTTTGCACTGGTTCAACAGCTGGGTACATAATTGTATGGAAGAAACCTTTTTGAAAGGCTGTTTTACACAAACTCCTCAGACTCCTGATTGCTGGAGATCTTGGAGACTGGGGATATATTCTGGGGCGATGTCATTGCATGCATCTAAAAACTGCCTACATCAGGAGAACTGTTGATTCTTCCAGTAGCTCGTTTTTCTTTATTTTGCCCACAGATTATATGCTCTATATTTCAGAAGGAGCATTGCCAGAAAAATAGGATTGCAATCACCTTCAAGACTGGGGTTTTAGCTGTATATGACTTTTTTTTGTGCCTCTCTGCACACAGCAACTTCAAGGACATTGTGATTTTTCCTAACTGGGGAGAACAGCTGTGTCCATCCGTGCACTAATTCATCTTCTCCCTCTTCTTACTGTTCTAGAAACTGGGACTACTGGCACTCATCAATGAGGAGAGCCATTTTCCTCAAGCTACTGACTCCACTTTACTGGAGAAGTTGAATGCCCAACATGCTGTATGTGATGTTTTGCTGATATTTTCTGTGCAAATTATGTAGAATCTCTTTGCTTCTGTAGAAATTCATGGTTCAAACATATGGGCACATAGTTCTAGAGGCTTTTTTGGATGTGATCCTACTTCCATGGCAATCTGTATAATTTGCTGTCAAGGCTGAGTTGGTTACTGGAAGAACAGACCCTTGTTGCTGTTCAGTAAAAGGTTTCCATTGTGGTGAATCAGTCTAATTCTACTCTTAATTATAGCTCCGTCAACCTGCAGTAGCTCAGATTATTTAGATCTTCAATTGCCCTTGATTTAATGAAGCAGTCACATCATTCAGTAAATTATGTCATTTACTGAAAGTTTGCTGTTTCCTCTGTCCAGGTTAGTGTTACCTTTATTCGTGATCCTAGAATTATTTTTCACAATTCCTGGGATGCAAGCATATCCACCGATCTTCATAACTGCCAGTTGAAGATAGAGGCTTCTCTTTCAAAGTGTCTTTTATAGATGGTTCTGACAGATGGGGTTCAGGTTTAGTGTAATGCCTTTTTATATACTATAAATCTGTTATTACTGCATGTGAAGCAGTCCAGACTAACAAATCCTATTATCATTATGAACTGCTTGTTTGCTTTTGGAGCACTAATCTTCCAGGGAGTTCACTGGAAGATAGTGGTCTATTTAGGTATGGGTTGAGAGGATAATGTGACAACCCCCTCCAAATATTTTTCTCTTTTTTTTTTCCCTTCTACTTAGAATAATCCTTTTTATGTAAAACCGAGGGTTGCTGTTCACAACTTTGGAGTGAAGCACTACGCTGGGGAGGTAATTTCTTTATTTGCTGAAATTATTCCAAGCACAATTTTCATTAGCTTAATTTTCCCCCAAGGCTGTTCAAAATTAACTAAAGCACTCTGTTCCCTCAGCACTTTTTACAGTACCACTCTTGTGAGAGGTGCCTGACTGTTTGGCTTGCTGTTTGAACCAGCTCTGTTTCCTTCTAGGTCCAGTATGATGTCAGGGGGATCTTGGAGAAGAACAGAGATACCTTCAGAGATGATCTCCTGAACTTGTTACGTGAAAGCAGGTAAGTTTCTGCAATTTTTGTTAAGGACATGATACTAAGGGATGTTGTATCACCTAGTTCTGCCAGGATTGATCACCTCATTCTGCTGGGGTTTGAGTATGTTAGATGTTGCATGGCATCAGACCTTGAGAGACCTGAAATGAGCATAGAATGAAGTAGAGATGAGCATATCATATCACAGAAATGAGCATATCAGAGTTGCCTGTAAGCAGATCTGACTGCAGTCAGTTCTCACAAAATCGAGTTTACCTGCATTGTAGAGTAGCTTGTTGCTGCTCAGTCCAGGGGGTTCCTAGGGAACTCACTTGCTACTCTAATGAGTAAGGATGCTGGAAGCTGGTCATTTAACCACGTGGTTTCGGAGTGCCTCATAGGCAGTGTGCATCTGCGGGCTTTTACTTCACTTTTGTATTTCTGGCATTCCCTAATCTGGTTGAACACCTGCTGCCGGGGACTACCACAGTGCAAAGTGCCATATAGTAATTGCTTCAAGGGGAGAACTTCTGTTAAGATGTATCTGAGTGAAAGCCGGAGCTTGGATGCCTTTGGTACCTACAAGTCTCATGTTGTTCTGCTGTTTAAGCTCTTAGGGTCCTTACAGTGGTACCCCGTGAGCTGGGGCGGTACCACATCCCTTTTTGTAGGTATTTGCTTGAGGGTCCAGGACGCACAGAGGAATGGTAGAAGAAGAGGGAGCTGAGCCTGGGTATTGCTGTCTCATGTGCTGCCCTCCCCTATCCCATCCAGTCATCCTGCCTTGCTGTGCAAGTTGCTTGTTTGTAAATCCCTTAAGCCTTTCTGTGCAGGGGAAACTGTTAATAAGCATTTCCCTCTCTGTGTTATTTGTTCTGGATTTATGACATTGCAGCTATAACATCTGTCAATTGAAGTATCTAGGTAAAAAACAATAAATGAGTTAAACGTGGCTGGGCCTAGTTTTGCTTTTGCACCAACATCTGTGTGGAGCTTGAATTAAAATGTCTGTGTTTCTGTAGAAATGGTAAGAGGAGGGTACCTAACTGATAGAGTAGAAAGCAGCATGCACAGCTGATATCTAAAGTGAAACTTACATGTGTGGCTATTTTGTGTTACATCCCTAACCAGTCTTTGTTCAGGTACAATTCCGATTGCAGTCAGCTGGAGTTTTGGTTGAGTGAGTGGAGTAAAATGCAGTAAAGCCTCTAGGACTTCACACTTCATTTCCCCAGTGGTGTGTTTGGAGTGGAGAATAAAAAAACTCCTTGTTTTGTTTTTAGTTTTAATCCCCTGCATAAATTCTGCAAAGTCAAAATCTATTGTTTATTAAAGATTGTGGAGAAAATCAGTAAGTGAGTTTTGATGGAGGAGCTTCTTGCTAAGAAACAGTGCTTACTTTGCATTCTACAGTGGTAAACCTCAGAGTCTGTTAAGATACACTTTAGAAATACTGTTTTTCTTTTTTATTTCAGTCTTGATTTCATCTATGATCTATTTGAACATGTTTCAAGTCGCAACAATCAGGACACTCTTAAATGTGGAAGCAAGCACCGAAAACCCACTGTCAGTCTCCAGTTCAAGGTTAGTTAATGTGTTGTCTCTACTCTGTAGCTAATCAGTGATAGACAAATCCTGGTCAGTAAAGAACAGGTGCAGATTGAAAGAGGCAAAACTCGAACATGAAAACATTGCTGTCTCTTCTGTGACACTGCTAAATAACCGATTGACTGTCCTGGCTAGTTTCAAGTAGACACTAACCTTTGCATCACACCATCCCCACAAAACTGTTGCATTCCCTGCTTGCTTATTTGCCCTTATTTTAAAGCTCATCTATGAAGCTGGTCTCTCTTGTCCTGGTTTGTCTTTATAATCTAGATCCAGCCACAAAATCCCACAAAGCCTTACAGCAGTGCCTGTATGCTAAGAAAAACAAGTGTTGAATAAATACCTCATTAAGGTGTTGCCTTGCTTTAACTTAAAGTTTGGAAGGTATTCTTGTTAAACACCTTTGTATGAGGCTTTATAGCCTCTCATCAGAAATGGCACCAAACTGAAATCTAGCATAAAGTCTATCTACAAATTATTTAAAAGGGAAAGATTGGCACGAAACATCTCCTAAATTGCATGAGTACAAGTCTGGATTAGTTGCCTTTCATTTTGTTTGAATTAATATACATTTGCAGAGTTCATTCACTTTTTTTAAAAAAGAGCAGACTCAAACCCCTTAAGGGCAGATTTTATCCTAGTAGACTATTGCTAAGTGTTGGACAGAACAGCAAGGAGTGTATGCTGGGGCACACACAATGTCTTTTATTAAAAAACACTAATATATTTTCAAGACAGCTTGCTTTGTGCTATCGTAACTCATCTCAGAAGTACTCATTTCTTGTCATGAGATGGTGTATTTTGCTAGTTCTCTGGGGTAGCAGAAGGTACTGTTTTCTTTTAGTCATTTGTGTATGTGCAAAGTAGACCTTTAAGATGTTAACCTTACAAAAACAGACCATATTTTTGCACCCGTTTGGCAAGGTAGAACAAAGTGTAGTATTCCTTCTGTTCTCTGTCAGGGGCCCTGGAAAACATAAGGGTGATAAAACATGAAATCAAAACATTATTGCCTCTTATCTAATGCTGCAGTAACTGACCATTAACCAGCTGGGCTGCTTTACAAGAGGTTGACCTTCACATCATGCCTTCCCCAGAGAATGAGGTTGGGTGTTTTTTACATGTTTTAAAGCCTTACGGGGATTGGTCCTTCTTATTTCAACTGAAGATAAGAACTTTGCTTTCACAGTTTTTTTCTCATGATAAATTGGTTGATTCTTCTTTTCATTTGATGACCTGCCTAATGCAGGCCTGGGGGTGCACACAGAATAGCAGAGTTTAGATACCATCTGTTTCAGCCTGTTGATTACAGCAGGGCAAACTCCGAATTAGCTCATCACCTGACAGTGACTTGCAGCGCTGTGCAGAATCTGGCTGGCTGTACCACAGGTGAAAGTGAAAATAGTTTAAATCATTTTTGTTTAGACTGACCAACTTCTCCAATCTCTCTAAGTAGGAGCCTGGAATGAGAGACTTGTCCATAGATGTAATGTTCACACGGGTTTAATATGAATGAAGCCTTTACTTTTCAAAGCTGTACATATTTGTCTTTACACAAAGATTTTTGTCTTTGTATGTTCTGTTTAACGTTTACTACCCGACTCCCTTGTCCATGGGCTGGCAAAGGCAAGCGAACCAAGAGCTATCATTTATGTTCCCAGTCATTTCACTGTTTGCTCCCTTTGCCCTGCACCAGCCATAACTCTGCCTGCTGCCTTTATCACTGCGCGTTCAATCACCAAGTAAGTGCTTGGTCTGCAGATTAAAGCAAGAATTTGTTATAACAGACTGACGTTGACAGTTTTGCTCCAAGACATATGGCAGGACACACAGTGTTGCTCCTTTAAAAGGTGCACTTTCTGTCTCCTTGACAGCCTGCTCTGTATTCTTGCTGCTGCCTGGCATGAAGTGCCACCTTTGAGGGGTGTAACATTACCATTGCTAACTTTGTGGGCTCTTCAGAGCCTGAGCTCCTCTCCTGTGCAATCATTTGTATCTCTGCAACGTAAATGCAAGACTTCTGTTTAAAAAGGTTCATCATGCTTAATGATACAGAATGAGGCAAGTTGGAATGAGATACGGAATGATGGCTCAGGTGGGAAAGGGGCGGATGTGTAATTAAAGTAATAATCATAAAAGGACTGAGGGATTTTGTGATTTTTATCTCCAGGCTGAGGTTCAGACAACTGATAGTTTAATGTGTGTTGGATCATTCAGAATTCTAAAGCTAGGAAAAAACCTGTTTTCTTCAGGGAAGATGGAAAATGAGTGGATTTGGGGTGGTTGAAATGAGAAGAGGAAATCCAAGCTGGTGGGTTTCGCCATAGACCCCTTATCCTTCCCTTTGACTTGCTCAAGTTTAGCAGTTTGGGAATGTGGATCCTAAGTCTTAAGGAGTCATTTGAAAGGTCCCTGAAACAGCAATTTAGTGTTTCCTTATGGACAGTTTTCTTCATACCAGTCTGTGAATCTTGTTCACCGTAAAACAGTGATGCCAGTTTTGACCAGAAGAGCCAGTGGAGGAAACGAACACACACGTATTGACCCCGTCTGTTTGGAAGCAAGAGCTTCTTCCATGGTGCAGTAACTCCGGTGTGCACCACTAGGTGTTGCAGTTAGATGCTGTCTGCAGTGCTGAGCTGCAGGAGCTCTTGTCCAGGGTTATGTTGCTTGTACAAAAATCCAGCTTGTGAAGTTTTGCCTTCTCTCTACCTGTGTTTCAGGAATCACTTCATTCTTTAATGGCAACGCTGAGTTCTTCAAATCCTTTCTTTGTTCGGTGCATCAAACCCAATGTGCAGAAGGTAAGATTTTAAATAGTTTCCGTCTTTTCTCTACATCTCAGGCCTAATCTTTTGCTCCCTGTCTGGTTATTTACCACTATGTAAAGCAGACCATTCTTCACTGATTTTGTAGAAGGCTCTGCAAGGGGAAGGCACTGGGAAGGGGTTTTGAATTTTGGGTTTTTTTTTTTTGCATGTGGCTTTTGTACCTTTTTGATAGTCGTTGCTCACAACTCAGATAAATGACTGATTCTAAGAATGGTTATAAACACTTCTTGTGTGACAGCTCTGTGAGAGCCTTTTTAGGGAGAAAATATCAAAATTGCGAGNATTCTAAGAATGGTTATAAACAGAAGGTAGAAGGCTGCACTTCTCGTGTGACAGCTCTGTGGGAGCCTTTTTAGGAAGAAAATATCAAAATTGCAAAGTTTGTTTTAGGTCACTAGAGGCAGTGATTCACATGCATATAGCAAAACTGGTGTGAATGACTGTCATCGGACTCTTAGCTTTCAATTTATGAAGATGCCTGGATTTATACATGCTGGATGTTTTGTTCTGTTATAGAATTTTGTTTTTAAAACAGACTTGGAGGCTAAGGCTTACAATATCAATCTGTCTTTTGAGTTACAGATAATGAAAGGCAGGATCAGGATTTGCCTAAATATGTTGGAGAGCTCTCTAGAAATGAACTGGTAATGGTACAGTAGTCATTGAAATTAATATTGTTAGCCTGGTTCTGATATCCTGGGGTTTTGCCTATTTGTTTTGGGCATAATAGGCTGTTATTCAGGTATGGTCTGCTTTTGTCAAAAATACAACAGGCACAGGTGCTAGTGAATCTTATTTATGGTTTTCACATGGCAACTCAGATTGGTGACTTAACTCTAAATCCATATTTACATGTTCCATTTTTCTGGGCTATCTGGGTAATCAGGATACTAACAAAACAAACGTGTGGATTTCGTCATAGGTTTTAGTGCTCCCTGGACAGTACATCCTCAACTTTACATGTTTTCAGCTGCTGACTGTTAACTTTAATTTTGCACTGCTATTTGTGATGTGCCAAATAACATGCAGAGTTTGGGCACCTTAGCAAGAGGGAGCAGCCTGGAAGCATATAAGAGCTACTTTCTGTATCTTGAGGTGTTTGGTGCTCTGAGATGTGAAGCCACCAGGCAGCTGAAGCCACGTGGATGACAGAGCCTTGGCGAGTAGCTGGGGTTTGTGAGCTTGTGTGTTTAGCAAAGTCTCTGATCATGGAAGGAGGACAGTTTTAAAAAGCTTGGTTGCTTCCCTGCTCCTGTGTCTGTCTGGAAGCCCCATGACCCTTATAAAGCTTGCCTGCTGCCACTGGAGTAGAAGGATTTCAGTAAGAAACTCACATGTTTTCATTATCTGTCCTTTCGTACCTGACTAATAAAGCTCATCTCCACAGTAGCAAAGTTACAAGGGTTTGCCGTGATTGATGCAAGAAGCAGGCACTTGTTGCATTTCCATAGCAAGGAAAACACCGAGTTCCCACTCCTATGTTCCTTGTTCTTCCAGTCTTTTCCCACTAAAATGCTTCATTCCTGACAGATTTGGCATGTGTTACTGTATCTCTGCATATATTTTACTCCCATTAAAACAAAGTTCTCACAGAATTAGCAGCTGTGCCAGGAGAAGAAGCTTGAGACAGCCTCAGTCTCTGGGTACCACCTCTAATTGCAGGAGTGCATGCAGGAACAGATTGGGAAATTTCTGTAGACAATCCCTTTCAATGTACATATAAATTCTCACTGAAATCTTATACAAAAATGTTTGTACTTGTTTTTCATTTGCCTTTATTTGATTGCAAATTTAGCTTGAGTCAGTGGCTTTGCTAAATAAGAAATACTGTTTGAAGAACAAGAGTCATGTGTCACAGAGTTTCTCTGCTGTAGCTGACTCAGTTGAAAACTTGGCTGAAAATGAGAAGGAAAGTCATATATAATGCTTGTCAGTGACATTCTTCATCCAGAGAAGTGTTACCAAAATGCACTTTTAGGATTCACTGTTGGAGGTTTTGCCTGCTGTAACTGCTCTGTGTCCCTCACTCCACATTGTACAGACACAGAGATTTTTAGTGCTGACTTTGTGATGTTGTTGGTGTCTCTCCTTCTGCAGCAGTGCAGGTACTGGAGCAGGCACAAGAACAACATTTAACTGCCATGTACCTTTGCTGGATTCTGTAGGTGCACTTCACATTGAGCAGTGTGTAGTTTATCCTCTCATACAACTTTTTTCTTCTTTTCAGTTAGACAAAGGAAAGTAAGGTGACTCAGCTTGCAAAGCTGTGAACCAGCACGGCTCAGAGACACATGAGCTGTGCACGGACTACCAGGGATCACCACATATGTGACTTGCTGTGCAGTGCTGGTTAGAAAAAAACTGGTTGAAACATTCAGATGAGCCACTGAAGTGGAGTAACTCAGATGTAAAGAAAGTAAAGGTCTTCACTGAGCAGTTTCCTCTGTGTTTTCCATCTGCAGTCATGGTGATATGGAATGATAAATGTCACTCGGAAAGTACTTAAACAATGCTTGCCAAATACCTAACTATGTGGAAGAAAGGGGTGTTTTATTACTTTTTTGAAATACACAGCATTAAAGGAGAGCTGGACCAGAGAGATTCGTCAAGGAGAGAGCTGAAGCTGTGTTATTGGGACAAAGGCTCTCCATCTACTTCTTCCTCTCTGGACTTGGTACAAATAGGGGACACACCTATTGGTGGACATCCTTTGCAATTGGAGGGGAAGAGCTGGGGGGACTCAAGAAGTGTGTTTGAATTCTGTAGGTGAATGAAGTTAAGCAAATAGAAGTCAAGTTCAAGCCTTTGAAAAGCAGAATATATAGCAGATGACTTTCTCTGCTGTTCTAGATATTGAAGTGTGTTCATGGTGGTAGCAGATGCGATAGTTTACGGTAATTATTTGTTTTAATTTTTCAAAAGTTCTGTTTTTAAATATGTTGCAGTGGCAAGCAAAAACAATTCAGCATAAGCAGTAAACCATTGAACATTTACATATGAAAGCAGGTTCTACACTCATTAGTGCAATTTCCCAAAGGGAGCGCACAGAGTATGTGACCTTTTGTCACAAGACATTTCGGCAGGCAGGCCTCAGACAGAAGGACAGAGGACCCATTAATCTTTGGGAGACCCCCGAACAATCAGGGTATCTGTTTTCACAATTTCCAATCTGTTCTGAACTATCCATAACATGGAAACTTTTCCACTTGGTATGCTTAATGAGTATTTTCTGCTAATGAAGTGTCTTTCTCCTCAGCTCCCCTTATCTTCACTGCAGCTGGCAGAACTATGTATCATTTCATCCCTTTGAACTTTGGCACATCTCTCTCTGTTTCTTGGTTTCATGTTTCTTTTCCTGTCTCCTGTTCTATTTGATAATGATTCCTCCCTGCAGCCTTGCTTTTTCTGATCTCTCCTTTTTTTCATGTACCTTAAATTAAAAAGTAAACACCACGGCAAAAAACCCCAACAACAACAAAACCACACCAACAACAAAAAAAAGACTCTCTTTTTAAAACAAGCTGCAGCCATTGCCACAATCATCAGCTGAATATTTTTTCTAGCTTGCTGCTATTAATAAAGTTGCTAAGCCTTGGTGCCATTCAGGAGACAGATCAGACTAAATTTAAGATCTAAACTTCCTATTCAAGCTGTTTCAGAGGCTGAAATTTTGCTGTTGCCCAGAAGCAGCCAGCCTTGGGCAGCTCGGCTCAAGTGCTTTCTCAAGTTCCCTTTTCCATGTAGGATATTTCTTGAAAGTATATTGTCATAATCCCCAGTGGCACAGTACTGGTATAATCATAGCAAGTGGCCCCACCTCAAGCCTCTGCAGGGCTCAGCTGTGCTGGTCCCTCAAAACCTCAGTTATTACAGCCTGTTTTTGTAATTCCCTGTTCTTGAGACTTCAGCAGGTTCAGATGTGACTGTTCTCTCCTGCACGTAAATAGGTGCATGCACTTATCTTTGGTTACAATTTGGCCCTGACAGACAAAATCCTGGCTTAATTGGAGTCCACATGAAGTATTTGATGTAGACAAAAATTTCACTTTTAAAAATTGTTTTGTCAGGAAACTTGTGTTGGTGTGTGCCACCGGGCAACAGGTTTACAAGGTCTCTACTCACCTCCCTGTCCACTCATTTATTGTCTGTCTCATTCCTCTGTTGTAGTGATAGTCTTGTCACTGTCAAAATAAAAGCTGTCTTCTCTCAGAGCTTGTGATCTCTAAAGGGACAATTTTGTTTATCTTCAGGTTTTTACATTAACTTTTTTTTAATCTTAAAATTTAATTACGTCAAGTAAATAAGTGAGACAAAATTAAACCTGTATTTTAAACCTACTGCAGGGTAGGGGCTACAGGGAGCAACGGGAAAAGTGAAACTGGTAATAACTTTGCAGTTCAAAGGAAGACTGGTAGGAAAAAAGTCTGTGATAGATTCTGTGAGGTCTGCTGCTGCTTAGGGTCCTATCATGCCCCATATTCATTCTGGGACAATTAGTATCAAGGCAATAAGATTGTTAACATTGCTTCTGGGGACAGAGCCATTTGAAGGGATCAAGGTATGGCTATTGGCAGCTGCAGTGTACTTTGAGGCACAGGTCATTAATGGCCATGAGACACCCTGGAATAGCAAGCAGTTTGTCCTCTAATATGAAATAAGATACAAACCTATTTTGCGTGGCGCCTGAATTACAGTTGTGTTCTTAAAATAACTCTGAATCATTACAAATATAAGTATAGCATGATACCAACCTAAACACCAGGTAGAAGTACAGCTCAGGAATGCAGAGCAAAGGAACAGTGATAGCAGAGCTTGACCCCATCTGCAAAGGTGATTGTGTGCAGGGTGTGGAGCAGGTACAAGTGCAGGGAACACAGTAGGTGAGCTGGTTGTCAAGCTGGATTTGCGGTATTGTCATATTGAGACTTGACTGTATGAATTACTGGGTTTGCCTTCTAGGGAGATTTTTTTTTTTTTTTNTTTTTTTTTTTCAGAAATATGGATAAGAGTACAAGTTGAATGGTACTGCATTGAAAACAGCCCTGACACATAACCTTGAAAGATTCAGGGAGCGAAACTCAAGGGTATTCTACTGTACCTGAGGCACAGGATTGCTAAGCGTCTGCATAACTTTACTTTCAGAAGTCTTAATTTTAAAAAAATTATCCTTAATAAGGTGGTCTAGTTCCAAACTTCTATGCCCATCCTACTGGAGTTGTATACCAAGCATTCGCTTTATACAGTAACATTCAGCAGACTCTGGGTCTCCTTACAGGAGAGCAGGTGCCTTTGTGAGTTTTTAAAGATGCTGAGCCCAGCAGCTAAAAGCTAAAAAGTGTTAGGCCCTGAATGGTGTCTCTATGGTTGTGGCCGAGCCTTGGGGTAGCTCTGCTGCAGCAAAGTTGCAGTGGTGTCTGGCACTGGGAGCTAGCAGATCACAGGGTAAATTTGACTTGCTGTCCATAAGAAAAAGGTTTTAGATAGCCTGATCATGTTAATAGTTACTCTGTCATAATTTGAGAGTAAAAGGAATAGATAATATAGCCTAGGTGGAGTTGCTGGGGGTATTTGGGGCTATCTGTAGAAAGTTATGGTCTAGCAATATTAATTTACCTCTGTATAAGCAGCTCATATATTAGAGATCCTTACTGCCCTTTTAAAAAAATCTCTCTTAAATCTCAGTTGTTCTCAAGAAATACTTGGTTTAAGAAGGCTTTCTGGCTGGCAATTACTGCGGTCTTTGCATCTGGAGGAAACAGAGCCAGAGGCTCTGAGCACAGATTGGTCTTCTTCAGGCAGCTTGGGTCAGACTCGGAGCTGCTGCTCAAGCTCATCATTAGGGAGGAGAGCAACCATTTCCCAAAAACGCAGCATGTTGGCCTGATCTCGCAGGTCACCAAGTGCATGGGGCCAATTGCAAACTGTTTGTCCTTAGCCCTTTAACTAGTTCATAAGGCTTTATTATTGCTAGCCAGGAAGGCGCAGTCAGAAGGTGTGGCGTCGTGCCTGGCCAGCACCACTTAATTCAGCTACCTGGATCTTGTCGCCTTGGGTTTTGCAGAATTACATAGCTTCAAATCAAGACTTGTGGAGTATGTCCCAGCTGCATCATTTTCTGACACATCACTTGAGTAATTAGGTCAAGCACTAGAAGACTCACTCCTTAGGTAAAAGTGATAAGGAGAGTGGGTGTGAGGAAAGCAATCACTCCTGCTCGCAGAGTGCTGGCAGCAATGTTACGTGTGAATCTGAATCCCTGTCTGAAAGAACAAGATGATCCCTGCAAGGTGTTCTGTGCTACGTGTAAGCCATGCCTCTCTTCAGTGTCCTCTCTGAAAGATCACTCCCATCACTGCTGTGATGCAGCCTGCTGGTTATGCTGCCTGAGAGATGCTGGGTTGTCCCATTGTCCCCATCTCAGAGTGTCCCCGCTTGCTGGGCTGAAGTAGGTCATTCCACTCTCCGGGCAGCCACCCAGACAGGCATGTTCTTCTTCCTCATCAAGGTTTGTTGTTTGCTAAGCAGGGCTGACGAGGCATTCCTTTGCTAAGTGTATTAGGGTTTGTCTTTCAGTGACTGTGGTTAAGGAGTTTAAAATTGAGCTGTTTAAGGCTAGGGACGGGAGCTGAGATGGGATGCTGCAGGCGAGGGAGCAGACGCTCTGCTGTAAAGGTTGCATCCAACTCCAGGCAGAGCAGGCAAAGAGAGTTTTGCATGTTTTGCAGCACGTACCATTTGGTAGGACTCTATCCACAAGTGGTAGGAGCAATTTTTGGATCTTGGAGAGTAACCGTGGCAGTATGTAAGCAGGATGGAGGGACAGGTGGGGAGCAATTGCTGCTTCGGGAGGGACTTAGGAGGAGGTGGCACAAATGGCAAAGTACCAGAACAATTCTGTGGAAAAATCAAATGCTTGGGGGTGGGATATTTTTAATATGCAGCATTTGCTGTGTAGTTCAATGTAATATCTAGAAGTGAGAAAGATTTTCACTGCTGCAGCAACTGATCTTCCAGCAGCAGAGGATCTTATTGCCTGCAGCTAACTTCAGGCACTGCAATACTTCTGCATGTTGTGCCACTTGATGGATTTTTTGTGGCTTATGAATTCCTTTGTATGTGACTGTGTGGCATGGATAGGCATTTTGTGGAACTGCAACTACTGATCCCAAGTCTGAAGTATTTGCTTTTTTAAATACTAGCAAAATACTTGGCTTTTCTTCCTTCTTGTGCGCTCTACCAAGCATTTGAATTGCAAACATTGTCATGCAAATGTATGCCTCTAAAAAGTGTGTACTTCATCAAGCTCTGGAAGTTTTCTTCTTTAACTACTACAAAAAAAAAAGTCCCCCCATCTCTAGATGGCAATTTACATTCAAATCCTGTTTTCTGTGTTCTCATGGTAACTACTCCAAGGGAAAATGCACAGTCCATGATAAATAGACATCCTTCGAGCTCCAAAAGCATCTCTGGGGTACAGAGTATTGTTCTTTAGCAAAAATTTTTAAGTTCCCAAGTCTCTTCCTTGCCAAACTATGTCTTAGGGCCTTTTGTGCATTTTATCTCTTAAGGTTTAGGAATTTGTTGGCTGTGAAATATATTTACATTCTTGCTGCCTATAAGGTGAGATTAGCCCTCGTGTCCTGTTAGTCTGGAATATCTTCAGTGATTGCTGTAGAGCCAGCCCTCGCTAGGCTTGACTTCCTTTGAGTAGCAGCAGGAATGAATTAAGCAAGTACAGCCAAAGATATCACATGAAAGACTTGAAATACCAGTGAGCTGAAGAAAGCTCTGTTCTGTGTGTGTCTGTGTGTGTGTGCATAGCTGCAACTGCTAAAGATTCAGTTTTCACAATGGATGAACGCTGAAGGGGGAGAACGTCTTAAAAGGTAAGGGGTTTAATTCATGCAGGTTTTTAAATTATTTTAATCTTGCATACATGAAGCTATAGTGGACTTTTAGGAAAAGGATAGAAAGTGCCTGGAGTTTGGCTGAGCAAGCCATACTGGAAATGTTTCTGGGGTTGTATTTTCTTTTAAAGAGGGTAAATGCATGCAGAATCAAGTTTATTAAAAAAGAACTAAATTTACTGGTCTAATCATATTTTCAAACGCCAGGAGAGCTTTGCTGCCAAGCAGTCTGCTTTAATAAATCACACGTTGTTTGAAAGTTAAAGGGGTGATTGTTTGCAGAGCTGGGAAAAAGTCGGCAGAAGTAGAGCTGTGTGTGCAGAGGGGGAAAGACCTGTGTTGAAGTGATGGGCTGCTTTCTGGAGAAAGATCTTTTCTGTTGATCAGTCTGTAGTGTAGATTCAGGAAAACCAGCTATGTAATATTAAGGATTATAGTATTCCTGCCATTTATAAAGGCATAAGGCATGTATATTTGCATTGATCACATAGGAAAGCAATAGTGGGGACAAGTGTGTTCCAGGTGGGGGGAGTCCAGCAAGGTATATCAGAACCCAGAAGTCTAAATTAATTTTGTAGTTTTACTGATGGGGCACGTTTGTAATTTTTTGCCATAGAAATACAGGAAACGGAATATGCCTGGAAAAGAAATGATTGCAGTAGTAATGGAAAGGACAGCATAGCAGGTGGTATATTTTGAATTTCTTTGCTCTGTCAGCTCTCCTTTCTGCCCCCAGTGAAATAACCCTCTAACACAGCAGGTAAAATAGTGCTGTTCACTGCTGGTTGTCTTTGCTTCTGAGATCTGCACTTTGTGCCTTGCTTTCCCACTTAAAGTGCTTGTCTCGGCAAACATTAGAATTCAGCCACAGGGTAGAAAATTAGGATAAAGTTGCTTGAGAGAACCTGTTATGAAGGGAATGGGTTTGATCCTGCCATCATTGAAGTCTATGGGAGTTTTATTCTGGTCTCAAGAAGTGCAGCCCTAGATTTGCCTTGCAAATCTAGATGGAGGATATATGATCTGATAAAGTGCCTATGGGACCAGGAAACAGGGTTGCCATAACCTGTAGTTGTTCTTCTCTCATCAATGTTAAAATATGTCCTTTTAAACCCCAAGTGGTAGCAGTGGTGGTAGGTCAAAATGTAGCTTGTTTTGTTGTCTTCACATTGATGATATGTACTCAGTATTTCTTTTGCTAAATATGCTTATTTTGAAAAAAGATAAGATTTATTTTGTTTCTCATGTGTTGGCTTATTCAAAAAAGTGTATTTACAACCTGTAACAGAAATGAAAGCATAACAAATAGATAGATAGATTACTGATGGGAATTGTTTGAAAGAGTGCTGTCCCAACTAACCACATATCTGTCAAAGCTACACTCGAAATACAAAATCTATGTCAAGAGTGTAAGTTAATGTTGTTTAAGAGTAGAACTTGGATCAATTACTAAAGCTTTTTCTCTTGGACTGTATCTATCTGTTTATGTACATACATATATATGACTTTTCTTAATTTAGTCACAGGGTGCAGCAAAGACTTCAGGAAGGAAACCTCACTATGATGCATTTGTAAGGACTAAGTACACTTCAGAACATCTGGTGTCACCTCATCAGATAAAACATTAAACACAAAATGCTTACTTGAAAGCACATCAAAGCGTTTTATGTTTGTTGTCTTACACTCAGAATTTACCATTTATGATGGGTTTAGGCAGTTTATAAAGCTCAGTAGCAAGGCAGGTTCATTTTTAACACTGTCATTGGAAGTCAGGTTGTGGTTTCAGTTGTATGAGGTGGAATGTAGTAGCTGTAAAGTCCATGTTTGAGGCCATCAGCTGAGCCGCAAGGGTGGTCAGTCTAACCTACAGGAAGTTTTTGGCTGACACATGGTGAGGTTTGAGGTTGCTCTCATTGGTTTGTCTCCTCTCCACATTCCTGATGTGTATTTCCTGTTCAGGCAACAGGGAGCTGGGCAGCTGGTGCTGCTTCCAGGAGCTTTGCTGGGGAGGTGGTTGCAGCACAATTCCTTGGGGTCTGTGGGCAGTATTTGTTTTGTTGCTTGGTCCCAAGCACCAGGCAAGTGCACACACTGTTCGGGTCTGTGAAGCTGCTGGCTGCCAAGAAGCTCATTGCACCATGTGAATCATTTGGGACACTGGTAAATTTTTTGTTTTGGCAGCCACCTTGGATTGTGGCACACACCCGTGAGCATTATACAATATTTAGTGTAGAGAAGGCAAGTTTGTCACCAAACTCATAGTGCTATCTTCTATTGCCACTGTTTACATGTTGAGATCAATCATGGCATTTTTGAAGCTCACTCTATATAGATCTATAAATCTTAAAGTATGTGGCAAGTAGGTGCTTTGGAGGGGTCTCCAAACCTTTATTAGTGAAGCAGAGATTATGTAGTTGGATTGAGAGAAGACATCCACTTTGAGAAAGCCAAATAAATGCCAAATCATCTGTGATAGTGGTTTTCTCAAATGAATGGCTGCCCCAGATTTAGCATGATGAAGATGAGTATGTCCACCTGCAGCTTGCCAAACACACCATTTGTGCATATCTAGCCAAAAAGAAACAGTGACCCACCTCATCAAATAAAAGTAGTATTTCAAAGGGAGAAATGATAATTTTTATTAGAAGTGGTGTAGCACTCAAATTAGCTTCAAGGAAGTTTTTAATGTAGGCAAACAATTCACATGTCAAACAAAATTGCATTTAGGAAAGCTGATTTTATCTCAAGTGTCTCCTTCTGAGTCAAACATTTTAAGGGTTATATTGGGTTGTATACTTAAGCCAGCCTAGGAATTTCTCAGGGAAGAAATGGCTGTTCAGCCATCTAAAATTGCCATTTCCCTGTGACCCCTGGCATGCACAACACAGCACATCTTAGATCAGCCTGGTTCTTACAGGACATGTACATCTCATTTGCCTCAATGAGCTCTAAGCACACATGTAAATGCTCTGCTTAAGTTATTACTGGTTTGATGCTGCTTTGGCCAGCGTGTAACAGAGCCCCTGGAGCCACAGTACTTCTTGTCACACAGCTGTGAAGAGGAGAGACATTTGTGCAGCTCCCTTACAGTGCATGCCCAGCCTAAAATCACGAATCATCTGCACCGAGAAGACCAGACTTGTTACATCCATTGCTTCCAGTCGTGTGTGTTCCATGCAGCTGGCCAGTCCCAGGAGAGAGTGCTGGTAAGGCAGCAGTGAAAATGCACTGAAGCAGTCGTGGAGTTCCAACAGTCTGTTTTCACCATGATCAGAAAATATGAAAGAGGGGTAGAAAAAAAACCACTTCTAGGGCAAGAAGAGCCATAATCTTACTTGAATATGATGCAACATATTGTAAGGCCATAAGTAAGGGCAGGACTTTTCTCCACATCTTAAAAATGGATGGAGTTAACCAAATGTGTGGTTCATGTAACTAAGTGAAGATGGAACAAAACCTTACTGAAACAAAGGGCTGTTGACCAGCATCCATGGCAGTGAATCCTGCAGGCTTGGAGGAGATGAGCAGTGGCATCACAATTAAATCACTCAGAAGGCAGTTGAATGTTAAATTAGTTAGATTCCAATGTACTGTTGCCATCTATTATAATTCATTCTTTCTCTCGCTCTTCAGATATGTATTTGTAGATAAATCAGTTAGTAGTTACTTTCATAACCATATTGATGTTAAGGAGGTTTATTGCCATTCATTTTGGATAATCCTGCACCATGCTAATAAAGCAAAGTGAATTTACTTTATAGTTAACTCTTACTTCACAGCTGTATAGGAATTGGAACAAAAAAGTCATATTAATGCTTGTCAATGCATAACCTGTTGCAATGAGGTGACAGTGGTGAGGTTTTTTTCTCCAATGAATGCAATTAGTATCAATGCAGAAGACACAGGAGCTTCCTGCTGTTCTGGCCCAAGGTGATGTTGACTCACATGTGCATGGCCTCCGTGGCAGCACGGAGAGCTGTGATCCACACAGCTCCTCCATCTCAGGTTTATATAAAATATGAAGAAATTAGTAAAGGAGCTTTTTGTTTGACTCATACTGGAAATTTCAGAATTACCAGAAATATCTAATTTGATTTTGATGTGGTTCTCAGAAACATCAAAGAACTCAAGGAGGAGACTTCCCAGCTCTCAGTGGGAGGATGGGACAGGACTGTTGTGTTATAACAAAGCTGTCCAATGAGAACGTATTTATTGCCTTTTCCTGTGAAATTAATGTACGCAAGAACGAACAACTGCCTTCCTTTTCTGCCCCTGCCCTGCAAACACACACATACACACATTTCACTAGTCTTGTCTCTTGTCTAGTCAGTTGCAGATCTGCAAAGCAAGTCCTGAATACATAATGTAAAAATGTATAGGAATACAAGAACAGCAGCTCAGAGGACCAAATTCTAAGAAAAATGCCAAAATGAGACTGACACTTTCTGAGATGTACTGAGATATAAGATATAGTAGTAATTAACACACCAGTTACATGGGATTGAGCTGTGCCATTCGTGTGGGCCATCACAAAATTCTTGCTGTAAGATAGGTGGACGTCTGTTCTGGACACAGGAATCTCCATCACTTTTGTAAACTTGAATTTCCCCTCTCTAGACTTAGAAATGGCCTTAAATGCAGTGTTACGGGGTTCCTGATACCTAAAGGAGATCCCCAGACCACACACTACAAGTCTGCTGCAGCACAGCTCTGGAGCAGCCCCCCCAGTACCCTGGGCTCCCTCAGGTTGAACCAAGCCTTTGGAAATGATCCGAATCAGCCAGGGCCACGTGCAGCCCGATGGGGCATTTTTGGTGCAGAGGGGCTTGCACGCTGGGCACTGTGGCAAGGGCCAGTGCAGGGAGTTGGGAGGCAGGGATGCTCCGGGAGGGCTGGGTAGCAGAGCCCAGAGGCAGCTGTGAATGGAGCCCTGTGCCGGGTGGGAATAATCTGCCCTTTCAGTGCTGCCCGACCTCCGGTGTCCTAGCAACACAAAGCTGCTCGGCTGAATATTTCATGGCGTTTCTCATTTGCACATATCAGATACTGGCTGTGATTTAAGCCTGGCTGATTGCCCATTATGGCTTTCGAACAACAGGCTCAGAACAGGAAGGAGAGGAGAAAGGGCTACTTAGAAGATAATTTTATAAAAACCACATACTTTTTTTCAGCAGAGGAATGGCTCTGAAATGTTTCCTTGCTTGAGAAAGCACGGAGCAGCAAGTTCTGAGCATTACGTCAGCCTTGTGCTTTGTAGGCATCTTACATAGAGAGAATGGGCTGTGTGCAGGGGCAAAATGCATTGGAGAAACTGCTGGTGGCCTCAGTATTGAAAAGGGGGTGTGACCAAGTCCTAACTTCTTAACATTTTTTCAATCTGATTTTGATTTTTTTAGCTATGAAGTCGCTGGTCCTTGGGGCCATACAACAATCAGGGACCCCCCACATTAAATCAACTAAAGACAACTGACACTTTTATTATTCTAAATCTTGTCGTTTGCAGAGGTGTGATTCATGACTGTTGTGTCACACAGCTTAGCAGCACAGGTTAGCTCACAAATCACTAAACTGACATCTGAAATAGCAGGGAATTTTAAGTATCCTCCTTAAAGCAATGCCTCAAAATAGAAGAATATCAAAATGTAAATGGTATTTGGGCATGGGGGCCTAAAGAGACAGGGTGTGATGAGATCTAGAGAAGCAGCAGGTGAGTGTCCAGGATTGAAGCTGGGAATAAAGTGAGATTTGGATTTAGAATCCTCTTCTACTCTTCTTGTGCTCTATGAGTTAATGTCCCTTGTCCCTCTGTGGAATGCAGTGTTAGTGCCCTCCACCCATGAGCTGGAAGTGAGGTTCTTCCACCTCCTCCTTTTTACTTAACCTGCAGTAGAGAAGAGGAGGCAATAACCCTGTATCCTCTCATCCCCTGCATGCAGCTGTAGCCTGAAAAAAGGTTGCTCAGTTTTGTGTCACCAGGGAGAAAGAAAATTGTGATAATGTGGATCAAAGTTATCTGCAATAACATTTGAGGATGCACTGCTGAAGTGATCCTGTGTTAGCATTTCAGTGAGAACTGGTTTCTTGGAGGGTTTCAAGGGTGAGATTAGTTGTAGTAAAAGTACACTGGGTACTAGAAACACGCGGGATTGGGTTCTTACATGGATTGCTCCAAGGTTTTACAGTCATGTCAGGCTTCGGCTGTGCAAGATGAAATTCATCTTAAACATGTTCTCTCAAGTATTTCCACCCTAGTTTTCTATATCCTGATGAAACTTTGCATCTTTGGGGAATAAGCTTGATACCAAGCACCATTATCTGAAGAAATCGTGTTAGAGGGACCATGGTAAAACATGTTTTTACTGCTTTTAAGCATTTAGTAATGTATTTATATGCCCAGCCTGCCAGTAAATTGTCAAATAACAAAAAATCTTCTAAGGTCTTGATAAAAAGTCTGGCATGGAGGAGTGACAGTACAGTGGTAAAACTAAAAATTTAAAAAAAAAAAAAAAAAAAAAAAAAAAAAAACAAAAAAAAAAAAAAAAAAAAAAAAAAAAAAAAAAAAAAAAAAAACAAAAAAAAAAAAAAAAAAAAAAAAAAAAAAAAAAAAAAAAAAAAAAAAACCCAAATTAAAGAGAAGGGTGAGGTGTCAGTCTGTGTAAGTTATTTGATGACATGGAGGGTCAGGGTTTCTCCGTGCAGCTGGTCTGTGTGCATCCTCAGCAGATGTGGAGTGGTGTGTGCACAAGTTTTCTTAACCCGTAATGAACAGTGGTGATGTTGGTGTTGGTTGTCTTGACATGGGGTTGGTAAGGAAGGATAGCTGTCCCTGGAATTAGTACTTCACAGCATGTTTCTTCATGGTAGGTCTGTGGCTCAGGCAGCCTGATTGATTTTCTTCAGAAGAAGCCTGCTGACTACTCACAGTGTGGGGAGAATGAGGCCAGATTGGGGTTTAGTCTGCAGGGACTGGAGGCTTTAGTGAGGATGACCTCAGATGAAATGGCAACAGACTCCTCACGGGTGGAAAGGAGGGTCCATGAAAAGTTCCAGCTGCGGTCTGTGCTGCGAGTCACACCTTCTGCCAGTGTGCCGAGACCCTGCCAGCAAGGCTTCAAACCTTAAATTCGTGTTTCCTAAATGCTTTTAATTGCCTGTCTCACATGGATGGTCCTACAGTTCTGGGACAAACAGCCCGTGGGACTTGCTGTGCATTTCAATGGAGCCCCTGAATAATGTATTCAAACAACAAGAGCTCACTTCAGCTGAAAGTTTAGGCAATCACTTACAGAGCTCTAAATATGCCCTTAGAAAACTTTGGTATCTCCAGTGTTTAAGCCTGCGCCTTTAACAATCCGTTCCTATTCCATGAAATTGTAACCAGTGTGTAAGAAATAACAGTCATTCTGAGTAGCTAGCATTCCTCTGAGCTGGTATGAGAGAGGCAGCAAATCCTGGCTTCCTTTAGAAGAAATTATGGATACCTTTAAAAAGGAAGGTTCACAAAGAGGCTGTTGTGTATTTACTCAGGGGTAGCATTTAGTCCATACAAAAAGATTACTCTGAAATGCAAGAGTATAGCAACAATAACTAATTAAAAGTAGATTAAATAGCCCTGCAATTGGATTTTATTGTTGTTGACAAAAGCACGAAATATCAGCGAGCCAGTCTGAATAATTTGAGCATCTTTGTTGCATCTGCAACAAAGCAGTGGGGAGCTAGTTCCAGCTCTTGTCTTTGGTGAATATGGTCAAGCAGGACCTGAAAAATGACCACAGCATCTTTGTGAATGGATCCAATTCAACAGTGTCTTGACCTCGTTGGAAGCTTTAAACACTAGTGCAAATGTGTAGCAATGTACGGCCTCGTCGCTCGTAAAGGGGCTGCAGTCTTAAAAATGTCCTTGGGATGCCCTTGCTTGTAAAGTAAGCTGGGTGACAGGCTGAATATAAATACAGAAGCATTTTCACATTCGTTTATTGAGTCTCCTGCTTTGACTGTTTTGGTAGAGTGGAAGACCTCTAAAATTACAAGTTCCCTGTATTCAGTACTATTTTTAGCACAGGAAACTTTAACCTGTGACATGAGAGTGGCTAATTTTGCAGTCTGTCTCTTATCTGAAATACTCAGGGCTGGAAGATGAGTGATGCAGGTCAGATGCAGTAGTAGGAGTTGAAGGGATCAGCTAATGGTGTAAATGATTGCTGCTGGTAAATGCAGTGCTTTCACGTTCAGACCTGCAGAGACTGTAAAAAGAGCCAGCATGTCATTACTGAGCTTGCAGTGAAATCTGGCATGGAGTTTGCAGCAGAACTTTTTTGAGTTGCAGTATACCCACGAGATTGTTGTAATATACCCATGTTCTTTTTCTAGCAAGTTACCACCAGCAGTGTTAGTCAATTTTAAAAGCTTTTTATGGGGTTTTGGGGTGGATTTGTGGAAAAAGGCCAGGAGAACTTTGGACATGTGAAACACTTACTGTTATATCATGTTTATTCAAATATTCCTTGACCTGCCGGCACCATACAGTAGAAATCCCAAATAAATATTAGTTGTGGCAGGTTCTTTGTTTTTATTGTCCTGCATTTTTATGGTGTTTATCTGGACACAAGTATTCTGGGAAAGTAAGGATTTGCCTTCCAAAACAAAGCAGGCATCAAATGTGTCTGTGTTTCAAACCAAACCTGTTTGAGTTAGAGCTGCCTGCATGCTGGGGAAAAATGTAGAGGATTTCTTCCTTTGAAATAGGCTTTTAGGTGAGTGGGACCTGATGCTCCAGGTCCGTGGGCAGGACATGCACAGGTTTTAATGCTCCTTGTGCTGGAAGCACATCAATTCTGAGGTCAAAAATCTGTTTAATAAGCTGTTGTCCTCAAAGCTGATGGTGCAAATGAGTGAAGAAATGATGGCTAGAAAAGCAGGGGGTGAAATGATTTGCTGGAGTAGAGGGGATGACACACACGGCAGTGCAGCTGCAGTCTCCAGGTTTGGCAGGCCTTATCCCTGCTTGTCCTGGTGTCACAGAGCATTTTCCTCTTGCAGACAAGGGCATTTCCCTTTCATTTCTTTCAGGTTACTGGCTTGACAGTAGTAAAGGCTGCCAAGCAGCACATTTGGATGAGAATCACTGAGCATAATTTGGCTTTAAAAAGGCAAACAATGGGCATACTGAATTCTTCGTATCAGTTCTGCTAAATTATAAATATTAGAAATTAAATTAGTCACATTTTTCAAACTTATCTGTGAGGAAAGCCTGGTATTTGTTTTGACTTGTGGAGCTGATGGCTGAAATCAGAAGACTGTGGGGACCGTTTCAGAAACATCTAGCTTAGTAAGTCCTGCTGTTTCTGACAAAATACACACATTTGTATGTGAAAACTAGTTCAGAACTGCCTGTAAAACAGAGAACGACTTACCTCTTTTTAATTTCTGATTCTTTTTTACAGAGTAAAATAGCCAGGATTTCATTTTAGGAGTAAAAGAGCAGATTTAAAGAAACTTAAGACATTGGAAAAAGTTACTGGTGTTTAAATTTAAAAATCACTTTTTTACATCTTAGCTGTTTCATCTTTTCTTTCTCTGCATGTATCTTCCACAAAAGGCTTTCCTAAGCCAGGAAAATCAACACTTCTAAGACACAGTAGCAAAGCTGACATAGTTCTGCTCAAGTTCTTACTGAGAAATCTAGAAACAAGGGAGTGGGATATTTTTCCCTTTCTCCTCTCACCCCCATCCCTCTTGCCAGTCTCTCTGTGAACTCCCTCCTGCCTAAATAATGTCTGTGAGGCTGCTGTAGTTTGTCATTATTTTGCCTGTACTCTGTGAGGCAGCCAGGAGTTCAGGGAGGAAGAAGAATTTCCACAGGGTGAGGTCAGGTATCCGTGGTGTTTCAGCAGATGATTGATTTCTGTGCAAATGATGTACAGAACAAAAAAGTGTTGTGTTCTCTGTGTTATCCAGACCTTGGGGTCTTCGCTAAGGGTACTGTCCAAAGAAAGGATATGGTGTTTTTTCTTAAAGCTCAGCCAGGCTGTAATCTAAAGAAGTGTTTTATCATTAAAATTATGCCTAGGTGTTAGATGTCTGTCCTAATGGCGGCTTCTAATTGTGATTTCAGGCAGAAGCTTTGCCCTTTAGGAGACTCACTACAGATCAGAGCAAGTACTTAGCAGCTTAAGGAACCAAAGTCTCGCCAGCAGAGACTCCAGGTCATATTCAAGTCTCGGCTTTGGTGCTGTCTGGCGCAAATTCAGTGGGGACTTTTGGATCCAGGAAATCGTGAATTACAAGCTGTGTCTGCACCACAAAAAAAAAGCACCCTTATCATGTGGAACAGACCTGGCTTGTAGTTATTAATTTCACATTGACATTGCTCAGTGCCCTAACGTGAATTGACTGATGTGATTCTAGCTGTTGTCCAGTGATATCGTGTGCTGGAGTGGTTTGGTGCTGCCATTCCATTATAAAAGTGAAATATCTATTGAAAATTTAGTTGATTGCATCTCAGAGACAATTTTGGAAGCCATCTATTGACCTTCTTTTCTGTTGCCTTCTCTTTTGTAAATTTCATCTTCCTTTCCAGGAGTCTTAGTTTTAGGAATTATTTCAAATTTTTACTGTGGAAGATGTATTGTTTTAAAATCAGTCATGGTTCTGTTGTCTTTCTGAAATTTTCCTAGAGAATACAATTGCTTCCCAAGCGTTCATTTGTGAAACAAGCTTTAACAGCAGTACTGGTAGAAATTTAGCAGACCCAAGAGATGAGTCCTGTCCTGTATTACTTTGGTATCAATTGGAAAGTTAGCTTGCTTACCACAGGAAGTCTGAAGGACACCAGTAAAGAGGGAAGGCTCACCATCAGCTGCACAGGTAACCACTGCAGGTTTAACTCAGCGCTGCACCAAGCACTGCTCAGGTGGAGATGGTCCTCATTCTGTCTCAGGAGTCTGCAGTTCAGCAGTGGGATACGTGCAGTTCTTGCACTCTGGTTCAATAGAGGCACATGCAATTGATTTTTTTTAATTGTGAGGAGTCCTGCTGGAAGTTATGCTTAAGGTTGTCCCTGCCAGCAAGTGTTTGTGTGATTGAGGCTGAAATCCTCTTCATCCGTACAGTAAAACCACCTGAGGCAGTAATACCACCCTGTTGTACGGTGGATATGCTGGATGCTGGGGCGGTTTGCATGGGACTGCATTTGTTAATCCTGGTTGGTTTGTTTTTATTAGATGTGGGAAACCCTGTACGCATTTTGGCATTTAGAGTTTCAGCTCCATCTTTGACCAGCTGCAGCTCTTCTCCATACTGAGGACTGAAGAGCTGCTGTGAGTCAAAATCCCCAAAGCAACGGTGCGGGAGGGGGTTATCTTTTAGTATTTCATATTGAAAAGCATAAGAGGTGAGTCCAGCACATCTCTTACCACCAGCCCTCAGTTTACTCAAAGCAGCCATACTAACTGCAGATGTAATTCCAGTGATATGCCAGGAGGATTTGACGCTTCAATTTAATGTCTCATGTGTCTGTGAGTAATTAAAAATAGCGAGTAATGTAAAGTGATGGAGTAGGTGTATGTGAACTAAGTTGCAATGGTCTCTATGTTGTCCTGCGTTGATGCCATGCTAACATCTCTGGCAATGTTTCATGCTTTTTTTAAAGAATGCAGGTGTTTGAAGATAGGTGTCTGTGTGACAATCCCACCTTCTGGTGACTGAGCAGGGCTGTTGCAAACTTCTGTAGTTGCAGGGAAAATGTTAACAAAATGTTGCTTCTTCGTTTGTGACTCAAGTTTTTTAAAACAGTAACATGAGCTTTCAAGCCAGGTGTGGTGTGACTTTTGACTTGTTAAGTGCCTGGAGGTGGCAATAAAAGGTTTAGGTGGTACAGCAGCCATCTGTCTCTCAAAGCAGGAGCTGCTCCCTAGCAGAGGGAGAGGCTGCCTAGTGAGAGAGACATCTGTCATGTCTCCAGCATTTTGCCTGGCTGTGGTGTATCCCCACTCCCATCCATGCATCTGCCTTCCCACCTCAACACACCAAAAATACTGTTGTGTTTGCAAGTCTTGTGAAAAACGTCACCTTTTGAGCCAGCAGATTTGGGTGGGGTAAAAGGACTAAGAGTAGTTTTAGTGTTTAAAAAAAAAAAAAGCTGTGTCTGCTTGTGGCAATTATCAGCCTTGAGCTAGACAAGGTGAAAAGTGAAAGCTTTTCCTTATGATTTTTGTGTGTACATCTGTGTCCGTTCCCTGCCTTTCCCGTCAGGCATCGTCAGCCACCTGCACAGACAGAGGCAGGCAGGTGTGTGCATGGGCATGCAAAGGGCAGCTTTGCCAGGCTGGTTCCCTGACACTTGGATGCCATACAGTGGGCACATACAGGAACCGCTGTTGGCAATACCAGCTGTGATAATATCTATACCCTCACTGAAAGCGGTCATGCTGCGCATTCTCTGAAATACAGAGATTTTACTCACAGTGGCAAAATCCAGATGAAATATGTTGTTGAGAAAGATGAGCTTGTTTGCACCTTTCACAGAGGTGTTTTCTCCCTTTGGTGTCACCACTAGCACACAGTGTTTTGTTTCGTGAATAAAGGCACTGATGGAAAAGGTTATACTGGGAATATATAAAATGAACTTTTGAGCCTGTGCTTTCCTGAAGGTACTTTTTATAAAAGTTAAAATATGGGGGTGTAATTTATTTGTTAAGTTGAGTTTATTTGTCAAGTTAAAATTTGGGGGAGTAATTTGTTTACTATGTTGAACAAGAGGCATGATTAAAGTTAGTTAAAAAATACCAAGACAGTCCTCTGATTGACAGTTTCCCAGGGCTTGATCTTGCTTTTAAGCTGAAGAACTTCAGCTCTTTATGTGAACCATTGACTGTATCTGTGAGATCCCACTCCTGAACTTCTTGCAAAATACTAAACACTACTCCAGCTCTGCAAATGGCTGCGGAGGAGGGTCAGCTGATGGGTTGAAGTGGATGATGATCATTCATGCTGGTGAATTAAATGGTGTGTTTACATGTGGTGGCATTTCCGTATGGGGGTTGCCCGTGTTTTGCCAGGCAGCAATTAGTGCTGTCTTGAGCAGCTTTGCCTGGCTCTGTCTGGGTTACCTCAAACCATGGTGAAAACACAGGTGACTTGGAGGGTTCTCAGATGGGATGAGAGCATTCCCGAGGCTCCCAGTGGCAGAACCACACTGATCAGTATTCACAGGTTTTCACAACTGAGTGGCTGTGGGGTTGTTGGTTTTCTAAATGGAAAACGATGCTGAAAGAACTGCAAGCAAACTAAGGGAAACTTACTTCAGATAAGCGGGGTGGGAGAGGTGGTTCTGTTTACAGAAGAGAATATTTCTACTGTTCAGAACAGCAATAAATAGAAATGCTTTTAAGTACAGCTTTTTTAAGATTTGAGGTACCACTGGCAAACTTTCATCCCTTTCCATAACAGATAATTGTCAATACACTAAAAACTGAATACTTTCTGTCCTTCTGGGGTTTTTTTTATTAAAGCCATATCACACCAGTGTATTTATGTATCTTCAACATTTGGGATCATCTGCAGGGACTTTAAATTCAATTACTGAAGGAGCAAAACAGTCAAGCATATAGCTGTTGACCTGTTAGCTGCCTGTGCATCTTTCTGTTGTTTCCTCCTGCACAGCAATGGCCTGCGAATATACATGAAATGGAAAGAGACAGTTGATGAGATTAAATGATAGTAAATGCTCTATGGAAATGATATTCTGTAATTACCCTGTGATTTCCATTCTGTAGGTATTTTTATATGCTCAAACTGCTAATGTCCTTTAAGACATTGTGTAGCCAGTTATTAGCCTTTGTGCATTTCAGATTCATACAATATGCCCTTTCTTTATTTCCCCTGACATCTCTAACCATTGCTATTAAAATTGTTGTTTCGAACCTGCTCATTTCAGATGCCAGACCAGTTTGATCAGACAGTGGTGCTTAACCAGCTGCGCTATTCTGGGATGCTGGAGACGGTCAGGATTCGGAGGGCTGGTTTCCCAGTCCGGAGGCCCTTTCAAGACTTTTATAAAAGGTAAACACACTGACTTGTGGGCTTCAAATGTAAGTCACGGGTACCAAGTCAATATTTTTGTGCTGAGGAATGAAAGTAAAAAGAATCATGCTGCAAAAATAGAACTTAATCTCTTCAGTGAAGCAATAAATACTATTTGGTTGCCAGGTATAAAGTCCTCATGAGAAACTTAACTCTGCCCGAAGATTTAAATGAGAAATGTGCCGTCCTACTTCGTCTGTATGACAACACAAGCACTGAATGGCAGCTTGGAAAAAATAAGGTAAAATAACGTGACTGTGCGTATTGTGGTGCTGGTGCATGTACAAAGCTGAGGGGACAGGATTTGGACTCCACAGCTGCAGAGATGTAGTTCTAGTGGTAATTACTTCTGGCCTTAAAAGAAGCTGCGCACGCCTGTTGGTGCTCTTGAAATTCTTACAGCAACAGTTAATGGTTGTACTGAGGAATTTGCTGTCTCAGACTCTTAGAAACTGACTGGTGATTTCAGTCACAGAGAAAGAGTCCACCTGAATTTTTTGTCACTGCTCACAGGTGATAGCACTGGTGAGGATCAGAACTTAAAATGTGGTATTCGGATTTTTTCATTTTTAGAAGTATGGAGCATGTGGGGTAACACTTTTGTTCTGCAGGGACCTCCACTCATACTGGTAAACCAACCTAACCAATACCTCTTCAGTGGCAGAAGTCAGGGAGAAGAATTTTAGCCAGTGTTCATGTGGCAGAATTGAGCTCCAAGTGTGTTTTGCCATCCTAGTCTGAGAGTCTTTTCCAGAGGTACATTAGACCTTGATATGTGTTCTACCAGACAACCTGAGCTTTGCCCACAGTGGTTTTGTGTTTTTTTCGAATCAAATTATTTTAGAATAAATTAAAGAATCAAATTTTAACTTGAGAAATAAAACAATCCAGGTGTTTTTGTGTGCTCATTTTGCAAGTTTGATTGTAGACAAAAGCTTGCAATTTGTGCTCTTGGATTTCAGCAAATGATGTGAAAATGTTGCAGACTCGGGAGAAGATTCCCCATTTCACAATTTGAGATTTCCTAAATATTAAAAACATTTTTTAAAACTTTTTAGCGCCATAAGGTAGCAAAAATATTGTGTAAAATCTGATTGATTTCTGTAGGAAATGCTCCTCCCCTCACCCTCTTCTCCCCACAATTGGATGGTTTGGAAGGGTTTCTTCCATTCCTCTGTATGGTTAAAGAGTCTTAGATTTGTATTGGGAAAGTTGTTTTAATCATCTTACAGTTACTGTAAGAAAGAAGAAAGAATCTGAAATAATCTGATGGCAATTGATAATTGTCTTCCATCCTATTTTTGTAGCCAAAGGCTTACAAATAGCACAGTGGTAAATTCAGCCACAGAGCTGGGCTGTGCATCCCATTCTATTTCAGATGTAGCATGTTAACAGTGTTTATGTGTGGACCCTGGAGAGTGCTTTGGCATCTTAGCGACATATGTTTATCAGAAATTGTTTTAATCAACTGCTCATCAGGGCCTCGGCAGGAGCCAGAGCTCTGTTGTAACTTCCTTTACTGTGGCCTGGGCTCATCCTCCCCCAGGAGCTGCCTGCACATTTGTAAAAGACTTCATAAACAGGAGAAGAGCACAAGAGGACACTGGTTTCAGACTGAACATGAGATGAGGCACTACCCTGCTCCTGTATTGTTTGAAAGGGATAATAATGACATTGCAATGATTTGGCTTCAGTGTGTTTTTTTTTTCTTGTCTTTTACATCTCAAGCTGCAATTCACCTGGTCAGGAAAAGGCATTAGCCTGAGCTTAACATCTGCTTAACATCCATTTTTGTTCCAGAAGTAGCTGAATGCTTTTCTGAAGAATTTTGTTGTGTTTTTGAAAGCCTGTGTGCAGAGCAAAGAAAGATTGCCCACTGAGTGAAAGAAGAGGCTTTTTTCATGAAAGAAAACTTCATCTAGAAAGAGCTGCCCAGTGGAGCTCAGACACTGGGACTTTGAGACTTTCTGTGGGGCTTTTTCTGTTTCTGTTTCTTGGGTAATTTGTGCTAGAGAGTCCCTTTCTAGCTTCGTTCAAAACTCATAACTGTGCCTCTCCTTGAGTGTGGTTTGAGAGTGCTGCTTTGGCTTTGGTGGTGGGCTCTTCTTTCACATAAACGCAGAGGAAAAATCAGCTTCTTTTGCATTTGAACACTTCCTAAAGTCCATTGGGGGTTTTGGGCGATGGGGGGATTGAGGGATTTTTTGGTTGGGTTTTTGGGGTTTTTTTCACATCAAGAGAAAGCACCCAGAACTTGAAGGATGCATTCCTCCTCTTAGATGTCTTTGCAGCCCTCCTTCCTTAGCAGAGCCCACCCTGTCCCTGAGCTTTCCTCATCGCCACGTTGTGGTTGCAGCCTGGCTCTCATCCCGCATAATCAAAGTATCACTGAGCTGGCTATTTCCAGCTGCCCATGTGTTAGGCAGCAGCATGCCAGGCTGTTGTCACCTATAGCTGACACCAGCATACTTGGCCTTTAAAAAAGATAAGTTGAGAAGAGCTGGAAAAAGCGCTGACAGCAGATAGCTCACCAGTGTGCGAGTGTGTGGCAAAGAGCAGATGTCAAGGCAGGTGGAAGAGGGAAGCTGCCTCCCCCGTGCCCCTGCTTGACTGGAGAAGCAGTTTCACTCATTTAAGGCAAAATAGGCTGTGTTAGCTTGGTTTATGTTGATGCCACGTGCTAAAGCTGCCTCTGAGAGGCACTAGGCAGTGCAGGTGAATGATGCAGGTTAGTGCTTGGAAGAGAGCCTGGGAAGCATTCTGTCGGTGGGAGGGCGGCTGGCTGTGCTGGAGTGTCTGGCCCTGGCAGCCCTCTCCATGTAATGGCAGGAAAACACAGTGGGGTCGGTGTGAACATGAAGGCATTCTCATTTCTGCTTACTTCTGCAGTGCTGTAGCAATGTCTTTGGAAGCAGCAAGCCTTGTAAGGGGCTGTGGAGCCTGATGTGACTGTGAAAAAAGTAAATTATTGGGGCAGTATTTCTGCCCCTCTGATTGGAAAGTTCATGCTAAGTCCTGCAGCTTCTTTGGCCTGTGTTACTCTGGTGGGAAAGGCTGTTTAATGAATCCCGTAATTACATTGCATTTGGAAAAACCCTGCTCCTAATTAGAAGTTGCAATAGAGTTATCTAACTCTTCCCACTGAAATCCAGAGTTGGAGGATCATCTGCAGGGGTTTTTTTGGTTGGGGACTACATTTTGTTTTTCTCTTTTCTGATGAGGAAACAGTACATTTTTCTCTGAATTCAAAGCTGAGGCTTGCTGCTTGGAATGACATTGGCTGGCTCTCCTTTAAATATGTTCACCAAAATTTGTTAAGCCAGAAGTTTTCTTCTGTAGGTGTTTCTCCGGGAGTCCTTGGAACACAAGTTGGAGAAACAGCGAGAAGTGGAAGTCACCAAGGCAGCAATGATTATCCGAGCGCACATCTTAGGTTATGCAGCCCGGTAAGTGACTAGATGAAAATATTAAAAGCAAGGATTTGAAATAAATGGATGAGTTGTCAAGAAGTTAAATCCTTCTGACACAATTCTCAACTTTTCCTAGGGGGCAGGAATTCAAATCCTGTAAGTGGCTTTTGAAAATAGCAACTGAAAATACCCATGAGTAACACAGAGCTTGAATTGTTTTAATATAATGAATAGGACGATATAGAAATTTGGAGGTCAGCCAGTATCCATCTGATTGTATCATGGCATGTAGCATGGTAGGAACTCTAGCTGGATGGCACCTGGTGGGGCTGCCCCAAGTTATCAGCTGAGATCCTGATTTAGCTTTCCTTCTTCATGGTAAGAAAACAGAAGGAAAATAAAACTAATCCATTTGTTTCTTGGATAACCAAGACATTACGTTACTGATTTATGTCTCACTTGCTTACCTGGCTTCATGTATTATGTGTTAGGTGGAGTTGTTCATCCCATCTATTTATTTCTCTGCTTTTTTTACAAGTCAGTTGAGGACAGTTTAAGGAAGCTTGTTTGCATAATGAGGTAATTCCTTTCCATGTGCATATTAGTCCTGTTCTTATGTTCTGACCAGTATGTTACTTAAAAACTATATCCCTTTTTTAATGACAGCTGTCCTGCTATCTATGGTCTTTTTTTTCAGAGATGTGGGACGACTATATGTACTTTTTATCTGCATGTGTGCACACACAGAACTGTCTTTTTAGCACCTCCTTGGCAGGGGCATAAGAGCACGTAAGACATGTGCATTTCCTAAATGAAGACACACACAGTGCTGTCAAGAAGTGAGAGAATCTTGCTTCTCAAAGGGAGAAGAATGTGAACAATAGTGGGGAAACCATCACAGAGCTACAACTGTCATGAGCCCATTATTGCAGGTCACCACAGCAAGATCCCTCACAACTGTTTCATTGGAAATTCGCTTCTTTTTTTCTCCCCCCAGAAAACGGTATAGAAAGGTTCTCTACTATGTGGTTGTGATACAGAAGAACTACAGAGCATTCAGTGGTAGGAAGAAGTTCCTGTGCCTGAAGAAAGCAGCCGTGGTCCTTCAGAAGCAGCGGCGAGGCCAGCTTGCTCGGCGTCTTTACAGGGAGCGACTGGAGGAGAAGCGGAGACAAGAGGAGGAAAGAAGGAAAGAGGAGGAAGAAAGGTGCAGTCTCTGTCTTACATCACTCTCCTGCCTGTGCCATATTAGGTGTTGGTCTGAAAACCTTTATTTCAGGCTATTCTTGAACAAGTGATTTTAGAAACCTTTGCTGATTTTGCTAAAAGACCCATATAGCTATTGTGGTAATTTCATATTCACAAACATATTCGTGGTGATCTTATTTTTGGCTCTCTTTTCCAGGTGGCAATGATCTCTGTAAGTTGAGCTATTGCCCTAGCAAAGGCATGTGATGAGCTTATGTTGAGCTTAATTGACTGACTTCTTTTCTTCACTCACTTTTAGGGAAAGACAAAGGCAAGAAGCAGAGCGTCTTGCCCAGCAGGTAAATGATATTCTTAATGCTTTCGGCCACCCTGTTTATTTGAGTATCTCAACCCAGCAATTAAGAAAATAAAAGGTATCTGTAGCATTAAAACTAAACTAATTACAGGAGCTGGCAGATAAAGCCAAAGGAAACTCAATATAGTTGTTTGCATGGAAATTTCCTTCACCTGACACTTCGTTTAATTTCCGGCAAAGTTTAAATTTTCTGCACATACTTGGACTTCCTCTGCTCAGCTATCTCTGAGAAAATGTAATCATGCTTTAATTTTTTTCTTTTTCTTTCCTTTTCATTTCTTGCTGATGTGAAGATAGGGCTCCTTTTAAATGAATGAGCATGGTGGAGTATAGTGCTTTAGAAATAATTTTTTTAAAAGAATCTTGCATTTAGGGGCCTAATTTATTTTGTTTCATTCTATTTTTATGCAGGCTGAAGAAGAGAGAAAGAAGCAGGAACTGGCTGCCATTCAGAAAGCTCAGAAGGAGGCAGAGCTGAAGCAGGAGGTGGAGAAGCAGAAAGAAAGCAGGCAGGTGGAAGAAATCCTGCGTCTGGAAAAAGAAATTGAAGACCTGCAGCGTGTGAAGAAGCAGCAGGAGCTGTCCTTGACAGAGGCTTCGTTACAGAGGCTTCAGCAGCGTCGAGATGAGGAACTGCGGCGGCTTGAGGATGAAGCATGTCGAGCAGCCCAGGAGTTCCTGGAATCTCTGAACTTTGATGAGATTGACGAATGTGTCCGAAACATCGAGAGGTCTCTCTCTGTGGGCAGTGGGTATCCTGCTGAGCTGGCTGAACAGACTGGAAATGCCTGCAGTGAAAAGCCCAATTTTAACTTCAGCCAGCCATATCCTGAGGAGGAGGTAGATGAGGGCTTTGAAGCTGATGATGATGCATTTAAGGATTCGCCCAACCCAAGTGAGCATGGCCATTCTGATCAAAGGACCAGTGGCATCAGAACAAGCGATGATTCCTCAGAAGAGGATCCTTATATGAATGATACCGTGGTGCCAACAATTCCTGCTGCTAGCGACGCCATGGTCATACCTCCTGCCCACGACACAGTGAGTCTCCACAACTCTTCAAGCGGGGAATCCACATACTGCATGCCAGAAAATGTATCCTGCAGACCCCCAAATTCTGTGGAACTTATTTCTCCCGATGGAGACTATGATTATGACCAAGATGATTATGAAGACGGTGCTATCACTTCTGGCAGCAGTGTGACCTTCTCTAACTCTCACAGTAGCCAGTGGTCACCGGACTACCGGTGCTCAGTGGGGACATACAATAGCTCTGGAGCATACCGGTTCAGCTCTGAGGGAGCTCAGTCTTCTGTAAGTAGCGCTGTTTTTATTATCTTGCAATTGATAGGTGCTTCCTGATTATTTTTTCCCTGCTGTGCAGCTGTAGGCTCACTGTAGCTGTTCTTAGAAAACATTGTGTAGCGTGATTTGCTCAGAGCACCTATGGAAATAGTGGTCTGTTGCCATCTAGATGCCACTGGGGTGAGTGCATTAGAGTTAGAGGCAGCTCAGATGCTGTTTGCAGTCCTGGGCTTCTGCACAGATGTGGTTTTAACTGCTTTAATGCAGCACTGTGTGTTACTTGGTGAGGAGCTCATGCACAGCAAAGTTCTCTGTGCATGAGTTTGGAGTTGGGGTACCAGGTAGCATGTTGGGGAGTTGATTTCAGAAAACCCAAATTTATTTATGTGTGCAGTTGCTAGGGTATTGATGAACAAGATGCTTGCAGAAGTCCCTGACATGCCAGGCGTATTTTGAGATTATTTGAAGAGTAAAGTTCACACAGTAGCAAATGTTTAAATTAGTGAGGCAGACACACATTCTGCAGAGTTTTTCAGAGCTGTTTACTGAGTATACTGTGGGGTTTCCTTCTACAAATATTTTTGAAAGAATACGATTTCCTCTACCACTCATCCAGTGCTTCTGTGAGACCGTCTGATTGGGAAAGTGAAAAGGTATTTCAGCAACACTGACTTGCTTACAAAGAAAACTTCTAAACAACAGAATATCTACTACATTCGAGGCAGTGATAAGCAAAGAGCCATCATGGGTGTTGGGATAATTTGACAGTTCTTGCTTGAGAGAAAAACACTTTTAGTGTCTCTGTTGAGGGTGCCTTCCTGCTGCATGACTGTGGATGTGTGTCAGATACAGAACAGAAATTCTGACCTTCTGGGGTGAGGGTGGAGGAAAGCTAGTACCAGAGCTTGTGCAATGTTTCTTGTTCAACACTTCTGTAAGCTGTTCCCCACAGCACTTCAGCGATGGGGGCACGTAGCACAGGTAGCATACGCTGACCATACTGTTGCAAAGGGATAACTTTCCTGATCATCTGCAAAGCTTTTTCACAGATTTGTTGTGTAATCAAACAGCTCAAGCTGCAACTTATTACGATGTGCTCCTTCCTTTGTTAGCTGGGTGAAAAACAGCGAGGAATCATGTCCTTCCAATACATGATAACTGTTTTAGATACAGACTTCTAAACCAACTTTGTCTAAACTCTTTCCTGAGAAATTATGACCTTTCTTTCCTTTCTTGTGTAGTTTGAAGACAGTGAAGAAGATTTTGACTCCAGGTTTGATACAGATGATGAACTTTCCTACCGGAGGGATTCAGTCTATAGCTGTGTCAGCCTGCCCTACTTTCACAGTTTTCTGTACATGAAAGGTACTGGTTGAATCAGAATTTGCTAAACAGACAAAATAACAAGAAATATTCTTTGTATCTTACACTCCAGTTCCTATAGAGTTAGGCTATTTTCTTATTTTTCCAAAGGAGGTAGAATAGTGACTTTATTTAAAATGAGCTGTTCTCAAGTTAAGTTACTTGCAGTGGCTTACATCAAGCAGTGTTTTTCCCCTCTGCAAAAGTATAAATACAGAAAAATAAGTCACAAAGTCAAATTGTACCAAATCTTGAGGAAAGCTGATTCCTGCTCTCAAAACCTTGTAACATAGATAGCATCCTACATTGCAGACCAATTTTACTGACCTTAGTTGAATTTCACTTTGGATCTGGAAGACATGAAGAAGGTTAAATGTAGCAAAGGGGTGTGAGAGACTCTGAAAGAACATATACAGGAGTTCTCTGGTTAAAATTCTTGGGTTTGTCTTCTAATGATTGATAGAAAATTATAATCTAGATGAATCCTTGTATGATTTCATCACTGTAGTGTACCTTATTTTCCTGGAATAGGAACAGTCATGAGTGTACACATCACAATGTTCGTGTGAGAAATAACGCAATCCACAGTAGCATGGCTTTTACTTTCTGACATAGCTAGCAGTCAGTTTTTGTGGGATGGCAGGAGCATATTGGTTTGGCTAAGGTTTTTATGACTGTGATGTAACTCCACTGCAAGGTGCATTGTCTACTGTATGGCCACACTTTGGTAAGACTGAGCTCACACTGGTGTATTTCCTACTCTAAACACAGCTTTGTCGGGTTTTGTGGTTTTGAGTTAACCATCGTTACCCCCTAATAACCTGGAGAGAGGAAAGAGCTTAACACTGAATTTTTTTTAGATTATCACTGAAACACATTGAAAACTGTCTTAAAGATCAGATTCTCATGTGCAGCAAGACTTTTCATTAATTTATTATTACAGATATGTTATTTATATGCACATGTAATTATATATATGTTACATATATATTTTTGTAATACAGAGACTTACTGCACTTTATAATTTAAGGGTGTTTAGATTGACAACAATATTGGTGGCCATAAGGATATGCAAAAATGAGGTTTTGTGGCTTACAGCAGACTCAGTTTAACTGCAGTGTTGTTGGTCAGCTCCTTCCAGTTTTGGTGGGGTCACAGCTTCTATTTTATAATACAGCTGTTTGTTTTAACTGCATATAAACCCACATTTGTCTCTCTTGCCAGGTGGCTTAATCAACACCTGGAAGCGACGCTGGTGTGTCCTGAAAGATGAGACCTTCCTGTGGTTTCGTTCAAAGCAGGAAGCACTTAAGCAGGGTTGGCTTCACAAAAAGGGTGGTGGATCATCTACGCTTTCCAGAAGGAACTGGAAGAAAAGATGGTTTGTTCTCAGACAGTCCAGGTTGATGTACTTTGAAAATGACAGTGAAGAAAAGCTAAAGGGTGCCGTGGATGTCCGAACTGCCAAGTAGGTTTATATGGTTTTATGTTAGCCATGGTTCCATGTGAGTAGTACTTGGGGCTCAGCCTGGGAAGACATTGAGTGCTCTGCCTACAAATTGTGTGAATGCAAGCCTGAGAGGGTGTGTGGTGAAGTTAGTGAAAGCAAGTGTTGTCCTTAGTTGGCTCTCTTAAGTCTAGAGAGTGCTCCAGATCTAAGCCAGTGCCAAATACTTCAGAAAACTGCTGCTGTAATGAACCCATCTATGCTTTCTCCCAGACTAGAGGCCCTCCTTAGTCTGTAATGATTCCCAAGGCAATTCGGGGCATGTTGCCAAGTCTGTAGCTGCAGGCAAGCCCAGAATGAAGAGGGTGGAATTAATAGGCCCCGAATATATTGAAGTTTGCATGGGTCAAAGCTGAATCTTCTGTATGTATTTAGATTTTTTTTCATGCTTTAAATAATTGCGGCAGTGTAGAAGAGTCTTTAAAATGCATATATTCATTAAAAAAACCCAAAATTACTAAGCCTAATAACTTATGTCTTGTTAACTGAAGTTCCTTATGCCTAAGAATTTTACGCTTCCTGAAGCATGTATAAAAAAAGTTTTCTACTGGATGGTATTTTTCATTCTAAACAATTTAGGATTATCTACCTAATTTAAAAATTAGAGTGTGCTAACATTAGTAGTCTCATTTCTCTATAAAGTTTACCTAAGCTTTCATCCAAAGCAGAGAAAAACAGAAATGATTTGTAACACTTGATTCCACTCTGTGCCTTGTAATCTGCAACTATCCAATATATTTTGTTACTTCAACAGAGAGCTTAAACTACATTGAAATCTTAGATTAATCTTTTCTTTGGCAGTCCTGGCTTGAGCCTGATTTGAAGTAGGACAGAAAATAGTTTCAGTGAGAATCCTGACTTGCTCTTGAAAAACCAGTGGGCTGTTGGCTGTCAAGTAAATCTCTGCATAGAAGCCAAAGATCCTACTATTTTTTTTTTTTTTGTTAAAACTGGATTTGACTCTGTCTCGTGTACCATAGCATTTATTTAGCAAATTTTTCTAATATATTCAATCAGTAGTTCATTTTTGTCGTTACCTCATTGCTTCATTGGCTGTGCCCTGTAGCAGTTCTTTGCTGCATATACCTTTAAAATTGTCAGACACAGGTTACTGAACCTAGTTTGAATGGTAGGTTCAATCAATGACTGTGTATAAACTAGGTAAAAGAAAGGGTACATGTATTTAAAGAACTAAATGTTGTTTCATAAGAAATAAACAACAGCTTTTCTAGATAGTGTTAATATTTACTGAGTGCATCCCTAACCTATAATGCAACTCACATATTTCACCACTTTCTATTAGGAACCCTGTTCAGTTTTTAAAACCTTGGGCTGATTCACTCAAAACACAGAACAGGGAGGTATTCTCCTGGACACTGTTACTGGGTGGGAAGGAATCCAAAAAAAAGAAAACAACACAGAATTACAGCTTTTTCTTTTGATAGCAGATAGATTGTTCTCATGAGTCTGATAAGCAGAGCTTGCATATATTGTTTATAGGACAGAGATTTATGAGAATAGTATAACTGATGAGGAAATATAGCCAGTTAAGGAAATAATAAGCTTCAGACAAATACAGAAAAACAGCAAAAAGGAAATTAAGTTAATTTCTTGAGCTACAGAAAAATCTAATGCAATACTTTAATTATTGCTTCAAATCTTCGCAGTTGTTTTTACATCAATACTTAGATTTCCAGGCTAAAAATTAGAAACAAGTCATTTTTCAGCAGATGAGTGCTTAGCTTTTTCTGGAAGTCATGTTTGGAATTGTCTTTATGCTGACTCACAACCACACAGAATCACTAATCCAGGTTTTGTTTGCTTCCAGTTTTCATTATTCAGGAGCTTTCTTTTTACCACTCCAAAAAACATTTGGTTATGCAGTCAGTTCAAAAATATATCCATTTCTTAACTCAGTTATCTTTGCCTCTCTTGAGGTTTGATAATACTTTGCTTTTTCTTTAGTTCTTGGTAAAATGGTAACAGAATAGTCAATTTGGTATAGTGACATTCATAGTAGTTTGAGTATTTGTACTGTGTAGGCAGAAAACACAGCTATAGTTTGATGAACTAATACTGGGTCTGATAAATCACATTGTGAGTCTTGCAAATGAGCGTGATGAAGACTGACTGCTGTTGTTTTAAGTGTCAGTGCTTTGTGAGCTTCTCAGCAGAACAGATTTTTTTCAAAATGTTGACAATCTATAATGCTTAATCTTGGTGTTTTCCTTTTTTTCAGAGAGATTGTTGATAATACAGGCAAAGAAAATGGTATTGATCTAATAATGAGTGATAGGACCTACCACTTAATTGCTGAATCTCCTGAGGACGCAAGGTATGAAAATTATCAGGCCTATCTTCTTTTCCTTTTCTTTTCCTTTTCTTTTCCTTTTTAACCTCTATGCCATTCTGACTTCACCTTGTCACTAATTTGTTTGACCACTGTCACAAAATACTCAGTCTCTGTTAAACATGTTTAATTTAACATCGTTTTTGAAAGGCCTGCTGAGGAGAAAACCTTGTGGCAGACAATTACTGGGAAGAGTCAGATTGCCAGTGAAAATTTGCCTAGAATTTGGCTGTTACCCATGTGTTACTAGCAACTTTCGAAATACAGTTTGTCTGCAGAGAGGCAGTTGTTAGCCACTGATGCTTGGCTTGTGGATTACCCTGCTGTGTTTAGCTGCATCGATCAAATCAGTATTTGACACCCTGTGGTCTGCCTGAAATGAAGCACTTTTTTCTTAGGGTGGGATCTGTCTGTTTAAGCAGAGCCTAAAACTTCTTCAGATAGAAGTTGTAGTGCAGTCACTGTATTTTAGAGCAAAAGCATATTCATGTCAGAGGAGTGTGTAAGAGAATGCTTCCCTTTCTGCATATTTAAGAGGGTCTTGCTTTTGTTGCTAAAGGATCCATATCTAACCGTAGGGGGAGGCAGGTAGGTTAGGAGCAAGTCTGACTTGTCAGATCAGTTGTAGAGCATATTTTAAAAAAAAAATCCCTGTGCTAGAGTTCATGCAAGATAATAATATGCTTGCCTGTAAAAATCAAGCATTTAAATAAAGTTAACTTAGTAATCAGAGCTTATTACCCATTGTCTTGCTGCCCCAAGGCCAGAATACAGGTTGCCTTTGTCAACATCACTTCAGCTACTTTGCTCAGAAGCCTCAAAAGTTGTTTCGTATTCTGTTCTTTGTAAAGGTAGAACACCTTCCTATTATCACAGGACCCTGAGTACAGATGTAGATGTAGATGCAGCAATGCGAAATCATTCCTCATTTTTTTGGCATCCTTAAAGTTATCCTTGAAACAACTTAGGAGCTTTTTAGCAGTTACTGTTAAGATTCTTGTGAGATGTAAACATATTTTAAAACTAAGGCTTGGCTAAAGTCTCTTCTACCAGACTTCTGTACATGCCCTAGGGACCAATAAGCAATTATCAGCACACAGACTTGTTTGTTGCCATGCATCTCCTTCATTTCTTTCCTAAAGATGGAGGAGGAGACACTACACACTCTTGTGTATAGTACGAATAACAAACTATCCAGATTAAATTACCTTTCACCAGTGTATTTCATGTTTCTTTTCTCTCACTCATCCCAGAAGACTTAATGAGGGAGATGCGTAAGGATTTGCAGACAGGCTTAAGTCAAAGCCTTGTTAACAAAGCTTTGTGAAAAGTGAAGTATGAATCATTGGGCTGTGTTTGGTCTGCATCTGCTATTGAAAAAATATTTTGTACCTGGGCTAGATCAGGTTGCTTTTTGTTCAAATGAAGGGAAAAACCAAGAAAAACATGGCACAGGCCCCCAAAAGAGGGATTACTATTTTTGATCGTGGAAGTGTATTTGAAGAAAGAAGTAATGCTTCAGTGGGCAACCATTGCTGAGGGTTTGTCCTTTCAAATCCTTAGCCTGTCTTTTTCCCTCTTTCTGTGTTCTGGGACTCAGCTGAAAGACAAAGGAGGTCCTGAGAGGGAAGAAAGCAAAAATAAAGTCTGCCTTTGTCTTTTGCAAAGTGCCATGATTAATTTCATTTTTCATTGTTTACACAAAGATTAAATGAAATCAGGAGAACTCTGAATTGTTCTTTAAAATCCATTCATAAATTATCACTAAATGTGCATACAGTGCTATGAAGTCTTTTTTTTTGGTATTGAAATAGAAGTTTTGCATTTAAATACATTTGCAACTCCTGAGCCCAGAAAGGAAAGCTGAATTTAATTTGTGGGAATTTTTTGGTAGATGAGGCTTAATTTTCTTTAGTTTCTTTACTTTCTTCAGCTGGTGGTTCCTCCTCTCTAGATGACAGCTTTCCTCCGTTTTTAGTGGCATTGCCTTACATCCAGCCAACTGTTAAGCACAACCTCTCTGTGGGTGTCTCTGAGTCTTAAAAAAAGAATCAGAACTAAATATGTTCTCATCTGCTTTACGGTCTGGCACTCTCAGTCTTTGTTTTTCTTCATTGCTTGCACTGTTTCTAATAAAAGCGTAAGCCGATAAAAAGGATTTAGGATATGGCAGCGATGGTAATGTTTGACAGCCTGCACAATTTTTCTCGAGCTCTTTTAGCAGTTCAGTTTCCAGAAATCTACATTTTGGGGAACAGTTGGCTTCTGAATGCTGGAGTTAAGGAGGCAGCTCTTCGGTGTCCTAGGCATAAATTCCGTGACTAAAAGCAATTGCAGAAAAGATACCTTCATATTTAAGTCCAGTAGTTTTGCTTGTGTTTCCTCAACCCTGTGGTGGTGGAGGAGCCTCTGCAGGAAAGTGAGGAGTCTGTTTTAAAGGCTGGGCTTTTGAGCCCTTTGAAAACTTGGCCCCAGGTGGTTTCCATTAGAATGGCAAATTCATATCTCAAAGAATGGCATTCAGGAACCTGTTGAACAGGCCAAGCTCTGCCCTCAGATTTCAGTGGGATTGCTTAGAGCAGTTGAGCTTTATCATATACAAGTGCCAGAAGGATAGAGGTTTCCCAGAAGTAGAAGGTGTGGTTGGAATTAAATCCATCTGCAATTGCTGCTCAGGACTAGGGGCTGAAGCACTGGAAACCTCTCTGCCTCTTTTCCTGTTGTGGATATATACACTGCCACTGGAGTGGCACTGATTTGCTTGTCCTTCCAGCAGCTGGATTTTTCAGTGCTCCGTAGAGAACAAAAACTGTAGAGGTATTTGCTTGGCGGTTTTATTCTTTTTTTTCCTCTCAGCTGTGCTTCTACAGAGAACTCAATGGACTTCTTTGCAGAACTATCACTGCAAGAAATTACTACCAGTCACGCTATCAGTGCAGCACAATTTATAATCTGAAGGTTGGGAGTCCCATTAAAGGCTTTGTGTGTAGCTAGTAATGTATTTTATTCCAGGTGAACCATGTAGAATGTGTTACAAAGACTGTCCAAGCACACAGATGTTTCAGTGTGCTTACAGCAGTTTTTCAGAGATGCCACTTAGTGTACAAGGTACTTGTTGTCAGGAAGTAGGGAATGACACAAGCTTGGATGGGAGATCTGGAGGGGCTTGCTTGCACCCAGTGTTACTTGAACTGACATAAAGCCTTGCTGCTTTTCTGCCTGTTGACAAAAGGAATCTTAAGCAATTTCAAAAACCTGCAGAACCTGCTAGATCTCTGCAGAACAAAGGTGACAGAAGGCTTGTGCAGAGCCAAAATTCTACTTACGCTGCTGCCTTTCTCTCCCCAGCCAGTGGTTCAGTGTACTGAGTCAAGTCCATGCGTCCACAGAGCAGGAGATCCGGGAGATGCATGATGAGCAGGCAAATCCACAGAATGCTGTGGTAAGTCTAAATCTGAAGGACTTTTCAAACCAAATGTTTTTAGAAAACAGGGGCGCTGTGGTGGCCACAGCTTCTGAGAGTCACAACCTACTTTGTTTAAATGTGGTGGTAGCTGTGATGCTGGCTAGAGCTTCCATGTCCTTGGTCCTGTAGCTGTACCAGGAGAGAGTGTGACTTCTGATTCCTCTCCCATCATTCACCTTAAAGAAAAATTGTTGTTGGTTTTGGGGCTGGTTTTTTTCTGGTCCACATCCCTATCACATCACAGTGTATGCTTGATTTTGAGATGTTGCAAAGATACTGTTAATGAGTAAATTAAAAACCCAGGAGTTAAAAATCCGAGATTTCGCTGATCCTGCATTTATCATTCTGTACAACATACATTGGTAATTAATAGAATATATTTGGAACCTAGTATCAAGCAAAGGAAAATAAAAACTTCTGCTTAATTGCTTTAGAAGCTTGTTCTGAGAGGATGCTGTTTATATTGGGATGACAGTTTTCGGTGAAAAATCCAAGCACATTGGGAAGCATAGAAAAGAGCAGTTTTTGAGCTGCCTCCATCATAGCTACAAGTAATCCTTTACTGGATCTGTTCATCCAAGTCTCTTAGTTTTCCCCTCATCAGTTTTAATGGTTGAGAGAAACTGATGCCCAAACCTGCAGTTCATTTTGCCTGATCAAAGCTGCTGCTTCTTTCATGTGTCTCTCAGAAGAGTACTGTGAGTGATGTAATAGTGAATGTCTTCCTCATTTTCTGGTTGGATATTTGTTTGTAGGGTACACTCGATGTAGGACTAATAGATTCTGTCTGTGCTGCTGACAATCCAGACAGGTAAGTCAGAACCATGCCTGGTGACTTTCTTTTTCTCCTTTCTCTATCCAAAATCAGACACAGTATGCTTTAGTCTCTATATTCTACTGGCCAACCATGTATTAAAATGGTTCATCATTGCCACCATTTTCATAGTACTAAATACCACATGTTAAAAGATGGAATAGGAATGAAGGTACATTTTGTGGGGGTTTCAGTAACTTCCAAGACACTGCTTCATACATGAACTATTCAGCTCGTAAAGCGATCCAAAACTGGAAGATTAAATATTTCTTTAATTTATAAAAGTAATGCTCCTGAAAAAAAGAACAGCTGATTTTTGAGTTCTTTAGTAATGTAGTAGGTAGAAAAATTAATTTAAAAATTTTTTTTCTGTTCAGCTTCTCTTTCATGAATGTTGCATTTTTCAGGGATGAAAATTATTTTGTCAGAATAAAAAGGTCTTGTAACAAAGAAGACAGTGCAGCATAAAAACAACAAAAATGTCAGGATCCTACTAATGGTGTTTTGGGAAATAAAAAGTAATCTGGGTCCAGACGATGACTGGTTTATCATGTTACTGGATGTGAGGTGGTATTTGAACAGTAGGGGCTCACTCCAGTTTCTCCTCATTGTGTACATGTGTAAAGCAGCTGGTTTTAAGTTAGTGCTTAGTCCTTGGCCTGCCAAAACACTGATACCAGAAGTAACAATGAATTTACAAGCCCACATTTCATAAACAATACAAGACAAATGTCCAGAGCTTTCACAATTTTATGTTAGCATTTCTCCTGCATTAAGCTAATGCAATAAGTTAAGCATTTCTCTTGTATGCATTTTTCACATGGATTTTTTTAGTCTTGTTGGGAGGATTTTATGTTTTGTTTTGGGGATTTGCTCCAGGATGAAAAAATTAATGGTAAAGGGTTAAATCAAGCGTTGTAGGCTGAGGAACCTGCCTGTCTGATCCAGAGAGCCATCAGCACACTTCACTTGGGCTAGTTCTTCATGCTTCAGTGAATCCTGGTGTAGGATTGGGTAAAAGCCAGACTCTCATTAAAAATAGATTGTATTCTCTGTGAATTGGGTTGCACTGCATTAAAAATAAAAGAATCTGTGTTCACATGCTGCTTTACTATAGACCTTTGTATACTGTAGTTTGTTTTAGCTAATGTAGCTACTGAAGCAGACACTCTAAATAGATCTGACCCTGAAACAGTTCTGATTCACATCCAAAGCTGATTAAAGATTGGAAGTTTTTCTCGCTACAGATTTATTTTGAAATATGACAAGTTGGAATTTAATGTAAACTTTCCCACTGTTCATAGCCCTCGCATTTTGGTGTCAATGTAACATAACTGAGTCTTTTCAAATGCTTAGTATTTTTCTTTAGGTGATAAATAATGCATTAGAGGTGGACAGTATTTGTCTGAATAGAAAATGCAAACAGTGAACAGTTTTTATGGTTGTGGGGAGTGAGATAAACAGTATGTATGTTGACTATAAAGGCTGTTTCAACTGACATTTATTTTCATAGACCTAATTCATTTGTGATCATCACTGCTAATCGTGTTCTTCACTGTAATGCTGACACTCCTGAGGAGATGCATCACTGGATAACCCTGCTCCAGAGGTCTAAGGGGGACACTAGAGTGGAGGGACAAGAATTCATTGTGAGGGGTAAGAACGGAGTGGAGCAGTAAAAAGTAGATAACATCCGTTATGCTTTGAAGAGATTGTTCCCACAATACCATGTGGGTAATATGCCAACATGGTTAGTGTTGCAGCCTCATCTTTGTGTGGTGCAGTTTACTCACAAATTAATACAGCTGAAATTATATTCTTGCTGTGCAATGTAAGAAAACACTGTAATGATGACAAAAGTGTTTTTGTAAGATGACAGAATAATTCTTCTAGTGAAACATCAAAATTGAGAAGTTTTCATATTAATTTTATCTTTATAATTTCACTATTTGAGAGTTTTACTTGATGTTTAATATGTGAGCTTACCAATTCACACAATGTTTTTGTTGTTGTTGAAAGTGTACAACCAACTTTTAGCAACCTACTTCTGTCCAACTGTTCAAGAAAAAGAAGTGTGATTCAAATTGTGTCCTTAACAGGATGGCTGCACAAGGAAGTAAAAAACAACCCAAAGATGTCCTCATTAAAACTGAAGAAGCGTTGGTTTGTTTTGACGCACAACTCTTTGGACTACTACAAGAGTTCGGAGAAAAATGCTTTGAAATTGGGTACACTGGTCCTGAACAGCCTCTGCTCAGTGGTCCCACCTGATGAAAAAATCTTCAAAGAAACAGGTAATTGTTTGCTCTTGTTCAAGTATGACTTCTGTCCTTGTAGCTAGTAATGCAAGAAACAATGCATAAGAATATTTTAAATTGATTATAATGGGTGCAGTTCCATGAACAAATGGGATTCCCAAGTCACTGAGGTGTTCTGCAGGGAATTACTGGATGAAAAACAAAGGTAATGTTTAGAGGAGTAAAATTTGTTCTCACCAACATGCAAATTATCACAGACAGACACTGCTGCCAAGTTAGTGTGAACACTTATGCTTACACATCAAAGACCTGGGGAAAGACATTGGTAGCACTCTCCTCGTACCTTATTTTATGTGCTGAGGAACTCTGAGGGCCAGCATTGGTGGAGCAGGTATAGGGAGATCCAGAATAAGAGTCCAGTTTGTGGTAACCTACATATTAGACCTGAGTCAGCTCCACTGTGCACTTTCAAAACTGGTTTCCAACTCAGAAGCATCTGTTTGCAAATGAGAAGCGACTGTTGACAGTCCTGTATTATCTCATTGGGGTCACTGACACTTCAAAGAGGCTTCCATGGTGAAAGATGAAACACATTTCTTTTTATTGAATCTGTTTCATAAAAAACCTATACCATGATGCAGAGAGAGAATTTGAACTGAAATGCTCTTCCTATCATAGTTTCCACTTCATTGGTGTGAAGTTAATGACAGACGAGGTAGTTTGTGCTTTGTACCTGTTTGTACGTGTGCCACAGACTATGAAGGACTCCTGAGTAAAAAGCACATCTGTCTCAGATTTTCCTGTTACAGACAGGACTGGAGACGTAGGGCCCACAAGCTACAAGGAGCTGACAGTATTCTATGGTATTAGCAATGTTGCCTTAGTCATTTTTACTGAGATTACTGGGTAAAACAGGAGGCTGCATGATGCATAGTTGTAGTCCGAGGCTACTCCTAGGCTTCTTTAAAAGAGAAAATCTCCTTTTATACCACAGTATCTGTCTTATGATACTTAATAACTTACACAACTTTAGTTCCTGAAAGACTGCCAGCATGACCCAGGATGCAGCAGTGGGTGTCTGCTGGCTGCAGCTTGCAGGATGACCGATTTTGCTGTTGTGCCAGGTTACTGGAATGTGACCGTGTACGGACGCAAACACTGTTACCGTCTCTATACGAAATTGCTTAATGAGGCGACCCGCTGGTCAAGTGCCATCCAGAACGTGATTGACACAAAGGCACCCATTGATACTCCAACTCAGCAGCTTATTCAGGATATTAAGGTAGGCACAAGCAGGATGGCGTGGGGTGAGAAAGAACGGTTGCTTAAATCTTTATTTTGGCTTTGCCATATTGGCTAATAAAGCAGAAAATTACATTTTAATTGCATGGTGACATGGACTAAAATTGTGAAACGTGAATGTATTCTCTGACCTGATAAAGGAATTTCTATCTCAACAGTAGAAGAGCAAACTTTGAAGTGCAGCTTGGAGTGCAAGAGGGATAACTTTTTTCCATTAAAACAGTAACAAGTTTTACTGGTTTGTGTAACTTGACAGACATGGCTACACTGGCAGTAGAGCACAGTGTGCAGGTTCCTGAGTTAGCAGACGTGTTTGGCTCTGTCCACAGTGAGCAGCACACCAGGATGTGGACTAGACAGCTCTTCTGATTATTTTTTTTTTTTTGTCATTATGGTTCTTTTCTTTTTTTATGATAGCATGGGCTAAGCACCTCGTATCTCTGTGTGATGACAAAATATTCAATTAATGCTTTCTGTTTTATGATCTCATTGGAGACAGTGCATGCACAGGCAGAGAATGTCCTTCTGGAGCTTTTTGCTAATGTGCGTTTAGGAGAGAGGATGACGATTCTCACAAGAGACCAAAGAAATAGGCAGGAGGGGAGAACTGCTACTGACCTTTTCCCTTAGAGTGCCACCTCTTCTCTCATGGAAAAGACATAAGTCCTTGGTTCCAAGACTATGAATGCTGTTCTTCAGAGCAGGAGAAATATATGGAAGTTCAGGACTGCTGGAAGACAGCAGTCACACATCTGTCAAACTTGGCCTAAGAAGAACAGTAAGAGCAGTATTTGGATGTTGGAGTAGGTGCATCAGGTTTACAGCAGCACTTTTTCTGGACTGTTTTGTTTGGTAGCTCCTGCAGTTCCTAACTGAAAGGCCAATTAGTTCTGCTGGAGAAGTACTTTTAAATACAACTTGAATACAGATGTCATAATTCCCATTACGAATTAGTGGAGTAAAAATGAAGATAAAATGAAAATACAATTCAAAAATTGTTATGATACTTCATACTACTTATGATTTTGGTGTCGTGCAGCTCTGCTGTAGTTTGTTTTTTTATGGCACAGATAAAACAAGCCCACCCAAGGCCTGAGGTTGGCAGGTACTAAGCATTCATAGTGCACAGCATGCCATGGCAGCCACAGCACCCACAAGTGCATTTAGCACCAAATAGTGTTGGTAACACCGATTGCTCAGCTTTTTACAGCCAACGTAAGGGCACAAAGCATTGCATTATTCTTAAAGCTGGACCCCAAATCCTGTTTTTTTCTTACCCCAATAGGAAAACTGCCTGAATGCTGATGTGGTTGAACAGATTTATAAGAGGAATCCTATTCTCCGTTACACTCATCATCCATTGCACTCACCATTACTGCCACTGCCATATGGGGACATCAATCTAAACTGTAAGTTTTCCAGTAATAGAACCACTTTTCCTTATGAAAGACTAAACCAGAGGATGGAATTTTTAAGTCTACAGTGAAGTAATGGTAGGCAAAATATATGTTTATTATACAAATAGACAAGTTTCCTTGGGCTCTTTTGAGAATAGCAGTTTGCTGAGCATAGAGCCATGGGCTTGTGGTGTTCCTGCAAGAGTGTTACGGAAGGGAAGGTTGCTATTGCTTTCAGCAACACAGCTAAGAAGACTGAGTTTGAAAAGTCTTGCCCTGAAATAAGCAACTAAACCTGATTCATTCAGTCTCCTGGAATCATATTCTCCTCCTCCAATTATTGTTGCTTCCTACCCCATGTGGGAAGCTGCAGCAGCCACAGCTTCCGATTAACAGATCTACATTTTATCAGATGTGATAGGAATCTTTATTTATGGGAAATAACATTTGTGAGTGTACATGGTTTTAAAAAGTAATGCTTTGTTTAGTCCTGAAATGAATGTAATCATCTCTTTTAATATTCTTGATTCAAGCACTAGTTTAGAAGTCTCTTTTGAATCACTGGTTCAGAGCTATTGATGATTGTGAACTTAGTGTCCTTAAAAAGGATTTGGTTAACTTAGTTTGCAACTGCATATTAAGCAAGATATTACTCAGACCACAAGTTTCATCCTTCAGAGGAGGGTGGGAGGTTAATATGGAGTGTGATGTGGCACTTCAGCAGTGTGACTTGCTCTGGAAGAAAGACTCTCCATCACAAAAAATGATCAGTCAAGGTACACCTTTCCAGTTACTAAATTTGGAACAAATCTCAATAGCATAATGCTCATAAAATGAGTTTGCATCATACATTTGAAATGGAAAATATAGATTCTAATATCCTGCATAACAAGGGTCACAGAGTAGCATTAATTAATTTCCACATTAAGCCCAAGTGCTTTTTCTTTCATATCTCAGTCTAAGCACGTTTCTCCTCATATTTCTTTTGTAGTGCTGAAAGACAAAGGCTACACAACTCTGCAGGATGAAGCCATCAAGATATTTAATTCGTTACAGCAGCTGGAGTCTATGTCTGATCCCATCCCTATAATCCAAGGTATCCTCCAAACAGGACATGATTTACGACCTCTCCGAGATGAGCTCTACTGTCAGCTCATCAAGCAAACCAATAAAGTGCCTAACCCTGGCAGCGTGGGGAACCTCTATAGTTGGCAGATACTCACCTGCATGAGTTGCACATTTCTGCCCAGTCGCAGCATCCTCAAATATCTCAAGTTTCATCTCAAAAGGTAAGGACCTTTGAACTACTAAAGCACCACAACTTCTAACACTGTTTAGATATCTAGAAGTGAGACTTCAAGATGTATTCCCTTATAAACTGGCTTTGCCAAATAGTGAACCTAAAAAGAAAATGTAGGAAAAGTGTGTATGAGTTGGTCTGGATAGAATTACACTCAATTGAGGAATCAAGGAAAATGCCACAAAGTTGAATGCACAATTGGTTAATGTTGGCAAAAGGGGCACTTCCTGTAACTGTATAAACTTAAACGACTTGCAGCCTATACCCCCTTTCTCAGCTGTCCAAACTAACCTGTTAAAAGTTCTTCATCCCACTTACCTTAATTTTATGAGGTATGCATCATGCACATAGAAGAACAGTATAATATTTGAAGATGTATTTGAGGTACAAACTTAGGATTGCAAATCTAATTTTAAAGTATTGGTGAACATTAAATAATAATCAATCATTGTTGACAGTTCAGCATTAACCAGAATGTGGAGTTCCTCTTGCTGTGATGCAATGGAAGAATGCAGAGTGTGTCATTAGGAAAGTTAGTCCACCAACAAACTCAATAATTTAAAAGCTTTGTCTGTACTTGGAGTATGTCAATTAAATAGTGTACTGGATACAGAAATAGTCCCAGGGGAAAAAAATTCTCAAATAAGCAAGCTTCACAGACTGGCAGCTTAAAGTAATAAACTTTGTCTCACAGGGTTCGTGACCAGTTTCCAGGAACTGAAATGGAGAAATATGCACTTTTTACTTACGAGTCTCTGAAGAAAACCAAATGCAGAGAGTTTGTGCCATCACGGGATGAAATAGAAGCACTGATTGGCAGGCAGGAGATGACATCCACAGTTTATTGCCATGGTGGGGGCTCCTGTAAGATTACAATCAACTCACACACTACAGCTGGAGAGGTGAGAAGTGGTGACAAAATGTCTTTGGAACAAAATCAGTGCATCCCTTTACGTGCCAGTCCCAGGCAGCAGTAGCATCACATTGTGGAAGTACTGGGGCTTTCTCTGCCAGTCTGTCCTTTCCGGGAAGGAAGGGCTTACAGTGCTGTCCCTCCCTGCAGTAAGTTCTGGGAAAGTCCCTGCTATAAAAATGGTATTCGTGCTGCAGAGGATTACCCAGCTATAGTTCCTTCTACAGGAAAGGCTAAGCAATTAGGCAGAGGGCATTATTGGAGTAACTTTAGTAGACACTGGTGGGTATGAGAGCCAAGCTGCTTCCTAAAACTGGAAGACTCTTGCTGAGTTGGTAAAATACAGGTGTTATATCTGGTCAGGGGATAGCACATACATATTCTGAAAGAATAAAAATTACAGTGGAATTTGACAATAGTTAATAAGGCTGATGGGGACAAGTTAATAACATTTTTAGCCTAATGTAAAACCTAGCTCTGTTTTTTTCCTAAGTATCTGTCTTACTCTGTGGTACTTCTTTTCCATGCTATGGTTTTTTCATGTGCTGTTTTTCATTAGGTGGTTGAAAAGTTAATTCGTGGCTTGGCCATGGAGGATAGCAGAAATATGTTTGCTTTGTTTGAATACAACGGAACTACTGATAAAGCAATTGAAAGCAGAACCATTGTAGCTGATGTCTTGGCGAAGTTTGAAAAGTGAGTGTACCTCTCCTTCTCTCTTCACTCTAATAAGTAGCAATTAAATAAATTTCCAATGTCAATAATGCTGAATTTTCTCTTTCGCTTGCTTGTTTGTGATGATGCAGCTGAATTACATGGCATTTCTGGAACAAAAGGATCTTTTCTATTTTTTTTCTTAAAACATTTAATAGCTACCTATCCACTTGTGTTGGTTTTCCTATGTCCTGACACCAGTAGATTAATATTTCTCATCACAATTTCCACATTTTCTTTTCCACTACTACAAATTTTTCCACCCTTACAGGTGTTGTGGCTGTGAGAACTGACCTCCAGGCAGTCACTGCCATTCTGACTGTTATCTAAGTTCACATGAAGTCACCACAAAACAGCTCACAACATTTCTCTTACCAGTAAAATTGAAACCACCCATAGCACTGTAGAAAGAAGATGTAATACAAGCCTAAATACCTGTTTATCATCCTTACGTTGTATGCATGGCAACCAGCCCCCTTTATCCACATAAAAACAGGGGAAGAATGAATGTTTTTAGTGTTGTGCAGTTAAGTTTTATAACAGGACTTAATAATGTTGCTTTATTAACACCTGACATCTAAAAATCAAAGTTTATTAAGAGAATATGAGTTAAAAACAGTTGACTTGAGAACTGAGTCAACATTTGTATGTCCTTGATTTTGCTGTAGTCTCCAAATACACAGACACACATAAAGCAAAATTCAGGTGATGCCTTGCTTAGATTCCACAGGTGGAAATTTAGAAAATAGTTTGATTCCACAGATCTGATCTCTCTCCCTCTTTGCACAACCATGTAGGCTTGCTGCCACTGCTGAAGTTGGGGAGATGCACTGGAAGTTCTACTTCAAGCTCTACTGCTTCTTGGACACGGAGAATGTCCCAAAAGATAGCGTGGAATTTGCCTTTATGTTTGAGCAGGTAAAGAAGAAAGGTTCTGTTTTGAGGCACTTTTAAGAGGAGGAAAAAAAAGCAAGAGATCTAGGCAGCACAGAGAGTTTTGATTTTGCTTCTGTTCAGCTAAATGCACTACTACTCAAGCATCAAGAGCAAAGGAAGCAGTTCACAGGTCAAAATAGGCCTATCCTGACATAAGTGAAACATGATTTCTCTGGTGTTATGTTTCTTACTTCTGCATTACTTTTCAATTGCTTTCTGTACAGTGGTAGAAAAATGGATAACTGGGTCTAAGCTGCATAAAAAAGAATAATACTTGTTTTTAATTTTTCTCTTCTTAAACTATTTTCTGAAGAATTTGTAAGAAATAAAGTGAAAAAAAGTGTAACTGGCAACAAATTAATTAGTAAGAGACTCATGCTGGCAACTGTACAGAATTAATTGAGCAATAGCTTTTTATTTTTTCAAAAACTGATCATTTCATAGGTACCATAGTATAATCAGTCCAGTCTCAGCAGTAACTCTAAAACATCTATGACGAACAGAAATCCACTTAATAGACATGCTGAGCTCAGAATGAGGCTACACTGCAAAACATAAAATAAGTTAATTTGATTTATAATGAAAATTAAATGCATCAGCAGCTGGATTTCTATTACATCAGTCCCTGTTACTCAGAAACTCACTGATGGCATTACTGTTGACTGACCTTCTCCTGTTCTACTATATTGAAAATGCTTAAAAATTCTTCCAGCAGTCAGCTTCTTTCAGGTGGGCACTAGACACAGATAAAGATTTCTGTATAAGGTTAAGATTTCTGTTTTCTGGCTCTTTGCAATGCCAAGACACTGGCATTCTGTGGGTGAGCAGGACTGATGCGATCAAGAACTGACGTACCTCAATTTTCGTACACATGAAGGGGTTTCCCCTTCTGCATCTTCCCTGTGATGGCGTATTTCTTCCCTGTTCAGTTTAGGTTTTAAGGCACCCTATCACATCACGAGTCTACCAAAAGTCTCCTTCCAGAGCCTACTACTGTAGCCCAGTCCAGAACTGCTTATGGTTGGCTGGAGGATCTGGGCAATAGGTTGCCTTAGAAACACGGCCATTCTGTCTGTCTGTTGTTACCTCTAGAGGAGTCATCCCATGCCTCGCTTTGGGATGAAGGTCAAACAGCAAGAAGAAAATCTGTGAGAATGCTGCATCCAATCTGCTATGTTACATTATTGGCTTAAGAGGCGGATTCAGGCAGTTTTCTGTATGAGCAGCTACAACAAGCACATTTGCTGAAGCAGATTGTTTTCACGCAGCATTCTGTGCTGACTAGTGTTTAGCCAAATACTTTATGTCTTGCCAAAACCAGTAGTATTTGTTATAAAGCATGATGTTCAATCCCTACGAGCAATATTACAGCAATACCTTGAAGAGGTAACATTACATTCTAACATCAATTCTGTTCTATTTTTTCTAATTATCTGCTTTTGATGTCAGTCATCAGCTTTTTTCAGAGAATTATGAAAATTCCCTTTTGTCATCAATTTTTATTCTGCAGTCTCCATTATTTTAAAGTCTCAATCCTTTAATAATCATAAGGTGCTGAAGAAAATCTTTTAGTTCTTCTTCCTCATTAAAATATTGGCCTTCCATTCCTGAAAGACAGCATGTGTACAATCTCAAGTAAACCATTTTGCATGTTTAAAGGCACATTTTGTACACCCAACCAAACTAGCTGTTACTTAGCTGTGAATTATCTCTGTGTGTTTGCTAAACTTCAATTCCTGGATCTCCAGAGATGATGTGTGTTTGTTTCCTCTACTACTGTTATATGAAAGAAAGCACCTAGCTGCTGCACGTTTCCACAGGTTCGTGCAGAGGGTGTGCAGAGAGCTGGGATTTTGAAGAGTCTTCTTGGTTCAGAATCTCATCCCTGATGCTGCAGAGCACTGTAATATGTAGACGTCGTACTAACTTGCTTTGGGATCCACTGAAGATTTATTGTTTCCCCTCAGTAAAACTACAAAGCTGTCCTAGAGCTTGGTTTGTTTGGATGGAAACACCAGTTTCCACAGCTAGATTACTGATAGCAGTAAGCAAAACTAGAGACACTAGGGTCAAGAACATAGAGCTTCTACTCAATCAGATGTTTCAGTCCTGTTTTATCCCCTTACACTTTATTTTTCTTTTTCATAGTTCACTTACTCTTAGATATGGGAGTTCACTAAAAGCTGTCCTAGTAAAAGTAATTCCCATTTAGCAGGTTCCTCAGTTGCCTTGCAGTTCTCCTGGTAAACCCAGTCTTGACCAGCTTAAATTTGCCAAGAGATTTACCCCATCTGATTTATTTAGTGGATCATTTATTTCAGGCCCTGAGTTTGCCTGAGAGTAAATCTACTCCCCTTGTTTCTTGTATTTCTTTCAAAGGCTGCTTTATAAAAAGCTACCTTTTTTCCCCTTGGCAGGCTCACGAAGCAGTGATTAAAGGACATTATCCTGCTCCTGAGGAAACCCTCCAGGTCCTTGCAGCTTTGCGTCTTCAGTACCTTCAGGGAGATTACACTGTGCACACCACTGTACCAGAACTGGAGGAGGTCTATCCCTTACAAAAGCTGAAGTCTAGGATTACACAGTCTACCAAAACCTTTACTGCGTCAGAGAAGGCCGAGAAGAAACGAGCCAGCTTTCTTGAAGGAACACTGCGGAGGAGTTTCCGCAGTGGCTCTGTCAGCAAACAGAAGGTTGAGGAGGATCAGATGTTAGACATGTGGGTCAAAGAGGAAATCTCAGCTGCCAGGACTAGTATTATTGACAAATGGAAAAAACTCCAGAGGATGAATCAGGAGCAGGCCATGGCAAAGTACATGGCTTTGATTAAGGAATGGCCTGGCTATGGTTCAACACTCTTCGACGTAGAGGTAAGACCAAATGAGCATTCAAACTACAGCTTACACTGTATAGGTGATGATTTCATTCCAGAGCAGTGAAACCATAAATAGAGTATCACAATGCTCAGACAGCTGATGTAATAAACTTTGAGCTATTAAAAGCCTACTCCCATTAGCAATCACTGTAGCTATTTAAATCCACCATTAACCATAAAATAGAGGGACAGAATGCTGTCTTGACAGGTTGCAAAGTAGTACACAAAGTGTAAAAGGCTACATTCAAAGAGGGACAAGCAATATGCACTTTCTAACGAATAGTTACAGACAAGAACATCCACAGTAAGTGTTGTGTGGCTTCCGCTGTTCCCCTTGCTGTTAATTCACATTTTTTTCTCTAGTGTAAAGAAGGGGGATTCCCACAGGAGTTGTGGCTTGGAGTCAGCGCTGATGCAGTTTCTGTCTACAAGCGTGGGGAAGGAAGGCCTCTGGAGGTGTTTCAGTATGAACATATCTTGTCATTTGGTGCTCCGCTTGCCAACACCTACAAGATTGTGGTGGATGAAAGAGAACTGCTTTTTGAAACTAGTGAGGTAAGAGCCAGGTAGTTTTGTTACTGTGGTCTTCCTGTTCTGATAGCCAGGCCACTTAGTAATTCAAGTAATGGCTGCAAATGTTAGAGATTTGTTCAAGATCCGTGTAAAGCTAAGGGGAAGACAGAATGACATGGATAGAAGTGCTGAGTATTTTTATTTGTTTAACTGCAAAAGGGTTTTGTTGAAAGCTTGATGGTTTTATATTGTTAGTGTCCAAAAAAATTAATTCACATACTGTTACCTCACTAAGAACTGTGCTCTTCATGCTCTTGGCAGGTGGTTGACATTGCAAAGCTGATGAAAGCTTACATCAGTATGATCGTGAAAAAACGCTACAGCACCTCTCGATCCGTGAGTAGTCATGGAAGTCAGGGCAGCTCCAGGTGAAAACAAAACCGGTTCTACTGCACCCTAAATAGAATATATCGCTCCTTGGCCTCAGAACAACCTGGGGACATTGATCACCTTTGTTGACAAGCTAACCAAGAACCAGCGTTTCAACGGAAAATATCTTCAAACAATGTTTCAGAGAGACCACAGCGGGGGCAGGGTAAAATCAGCTGAAATAGTCACATACAAGAACTGCTGGCTCATTCAAAACTTTCCAAAGCATTATTACCTTCAGTTGATGTAACAAATGCCTTAGTACTCGATCCACTGCAATACAAGCAGTAATAAGTGCCTTACAATATTAAGCCTAACTTGTATTGTCCTAAAATTGCTGATAAAAGTCAAGAGGATTTCCTTTGTCCTTTCAGAACACTGAAAACAGTTATATTCATCCGTTCTGCACTAATCTACTGGCCTGTATACAGGTGGGAAGTGGGAGGGAAGAAGAGCAAGGTATATTTTTTTGGAGCGCTGCTGGCAGCCTTCCTGATGGACGCCAACACTTTGTTTCTCCTTGCTTCCATGGATGTGCACCTTGTGCATGCGTATTTGAGCTGTCAGTAAAATTTGACAAATTTTATTCTGTATTTCACCAATCTTTTGAAGCAAAGGGAATAAGTATGTGCAATGGTGTAAACAGTCTTTCTGTACATTTTAATAGTTCAGAGTTATAGTTGTTACAGTTGTATGGTTACTTTATAAGCAGTTTTATTAACAAGTAAATTCCAAAATTTTCATACATTGATTTTACTATTGCAAATATGTATTACCATATAAGTAGCAGAAGTCTGCATTCTGTATCTGCTGTATAAAGAGAGATGTAGCTGAGAATATTTATAGACTACCCTAATATGGAAATACAGTTACCAGTTCAATTCTCCATAATGTCAGTTTAAGTTTTTAATATTAATTTTTTCTTTGAAAGACATCACTGTTTTATACTTCTGGCTGGACTCTTCAACCCAGATTGACTGCCAAAGGCCAGAGCCCTTCAGAGATGACTAGAGAACACAACATTATACAATGCAACTGCTTTAATACAGAGTTCTCTATTTTACCTGGTTGCCTGATGAAGTTTCTTGACAGTACCCTGTAAATAAATTGGGGAATATCAGCTAATAATAATTTGATTTTGGACTTCTATTTTTGTACAGAAATACTGTAATATAAGGCAGAACTTTGTTCAAAGGTATCTTTGTGTCCACAGCAAAAAAAAAAAAAAGAAAAAAAAGAAAAAAGAAACCTGAAAAACCTTACTGTTATTAAAAACCTCAGCCTTTAAGGAATCATGCCTACTTACTGGGAAAAAAAAGTCCAGCAATAAAGAAAATATATGTAATGTGCTCTGTTTCTATTTCGTACTGAGTGAGACTTGCAACAAAACCCTAATTTCATCTGCCTTCTCAGGAGTCAAACCTACAGCATAGGCCATGTATACGTGTGTGTGTGTGCTTTTGCTTGGAAAGGTGCATGTGCTGCGTGTTGTTCTGGGGCAGATGCCCTTGTCTGTGCAATGTGTCTTTATATGACATAGAGGGAAGGACTGCTGAGCAATTCCATGCCACAGGGAATGTGCAAGTAAAGCTTTTGCTATTTATGTAGCCCTGATGAAAGATGGCTTGTTTTTATTAGCCACATCATGGCAGTGCAGCATGCACTGCCCTCATAGTGTGCATAGCCTTTGTAGACTACAAGGCTTGCTCTGAGAAATCCTCCACCCTCGTCCCACTGCCAGATACTTTCAGTCACTCCCATCTGTGACACCACCCCTCAGTCCCTAAAGGCTTGCTAAATCACACTACTAATTTCATATCCCCACCGTCCCAGAAAAGGTGAACTTAGAAAACAAGAAGAATGAAAGAAACTATAACTTCAGTATGTATAGTTACACACACACAGAGTATCTGAGACTGACTTTTTTTTTTTTTTTTTTACTTTTTCCCATATACAAGTTGTTGAGAAAGAATTTAGCTGCTCCTAGCAAAGCATCCTTGGAATGACACAATTTATACATTTCAGCCAGTACACCAAAAAAGTTAAATTTGCCTATGTGTAAACATGCTCAGAGAAGTCCCTGCACATCGTCATTATCAGTAATTGGTAAAAAACCCCTGGTGACAGTCTTGTACAGGGTCACAGTCTTGAGAAGCAGACACCACTACCTGATTCATTTGCCTCCTGACTGACTGCTGGATGCTCTCAACCATTAGGAGCAGTGTTTGCTCTTGGTCAGTACACAGAAATGCCTGTCACTTCGTCACTGTAATGAAGAGCTTCTCTTCATTCAAACCGAGTTTATCAACCTGCCATGCAAATCTTAGCCCAATTACTGTTACTGAGACAAAGGAAAAAAAAAAGATAATCGTCAATACTCAACAGAAAGAACGCACAGATTATCAAAATAAATACAACATAATAGACACACCAGGGTTTGGAAGTGAGAATGCCTGTCCACGCACTTGGAGCTAGCCCCAGTTGTGGTAGTGCCACTCATTCCCCTCTGGAAGATCTGCCACCCCCAGGCAGTTACACCAACTCTGTCTCCCTCTGGGAGCACACACTGGGTTCCCACACCCTTGGACTGCACCTGGTGGAATACAGCCACACCAAGGAGAGCCCAGGAGCCAGCCAGGCACCCTGCAAGAGCACAAGGCTGGGCAGAAACCATGCAGTCAGGCCTGGGAACAGTGTAAGCTGAAATGGAAATAAAATTGTATGGCTTCATCTTACTATGCCCTTAAATCATAAAATTGTGGAATGGTTTGGGTTGGAAGGGACCTTAAAGATCATTTAGTTCCAACCCCCTTGCTGTGGGCAGGGGCACCTTCCACTAGACCAAGGTTGCTCAGGGCCCCATCCAATCTGGCATTGAACACTTTCAGATATGGGTCATCCACAGCTTCTCTGGGCAGCCTGTTCCAGTGCCTCACCACCCTCACAGTAAAGAACTTCTAATATCTAATTTAAACCTGCCCTCTCTCAGTTTGAAGCGGTTCCCCCTTGTTCTATCGTTACATGGCCTTATAAAAACTCCTGCTCCAGCTCTCCTGCAGTCCCCTTTAGGTACTGGAAGGCTGCTCTAAAGCCTCCCTGGAGCCTTCACCAGGTGGAACCCCAACTCTCCCAACCTCTCTTCATAAAAGAGGTGCTCCATCCCACTAATCATCTTTGTGGCCCTTCTCTGGACTTAGCTGGCCACGCCTCGATTCCTCCTACATCTTCAGGCTTCTGCCTAGCACTTTCCCTATGCCTCATAATACAATACATCCATTTGTCAGGGTGCCAGAATTCTTAATAAACTTAATTACAGAAGCTACGCAGAGGAAATTGCTTCACCCCAGAAGTGTTGCATCAGAAAGCTGGGTTTCAAGCCCCACGTTTCTGAGGCATTACACGTACTCACAGGTCTGCACCAGCACAAATGCCCAACACAGGCTCGCTGCTGCACTGCCAGTCGTGCTGGCCCAAGTCCATTTTACAGAGACATGGCCAGAACAGTGTCAGCTTTTTCAATGCTGACAGACTATTTCTCACAGCACATGCACTCCACATGATTTGCGACTCTGTGCCTTAAATACAGTAGGGTACCAACCCCATATGACAGCACTGTCCTGAATAAAACTAATTCTTTGTGGAGCCCAGCCCTGGAAAGTCACTGCATTTCACTCCACAGCCTCCCTTAACATCACAACACACACGAGGTCTTTGGTGCAATCCAAAAACTCCCCGTGCCACGGCAGGCCTGAGAAGCCAGCAGAAGAGGGCAGCAGCGATCCAAGGAAGTGAACTACACAGCGAGTGGTCCCACCTGTAGTATGAACTTACCTGGTCTTTATCAAGAGGTTGGGGTAGGAGAGGGAACAGGGAGGGAGTCTTCTCATTATTCTTGCTCTCCACCTGTCACAAAAAACTATCTCAGGTTGCTCAAAGAATCACCAGCTAAAAGGTACCAGCAAAAGCAGGTTTGATATTAAAGTGAAAGTGTGACAAAATTCATTTAAATGTTTGCCCTACTACTTACTATATGGTTAAAGCACACAGAGAAAAATTGGATTAAAATATGAAATCAATCAATCTAAACCTAAAATCAAGCAAAAATAATCTACGTGGAGGCTGGGAATGGAAAAAGGGTAAGAATGAGAAAGGGTAAGGATAAAAAGGAATGAGGGAGACCTACCCATTGAGTCACAAGGTTCAGAGTGGACCCCTTTGCCAAGTTTAGTCTCAGACATTGCCAGTGGTTTAGGCCTAAAGGTTTAAAGAGCACTTAACAGCACTAAATTGATGGCCTAATTTAAACAACTTAACAAAACATTCTACAGAATTTACTACAGGCGTGGCAGTAACTCACTTATAGGCCTAACCTACTAACTAATCTAACATATTTAAGAATCTAAGAAACGAATATTCATGGTACATTTGCAGTATTTCCCCATCCATGCTATCACAATCAGATGTCTAGGTACAGTGCCAATATCCAGTGTCCCCTAGCTAGGCATTACTTAGCCCCTCCTCATTAGGAACTTCTCAGTTTACTAAACCTAGCATTGCCCTCGTGTCCCTTCCACAGATTGCCACGAAGAATTTCTACCCTTTACCCTCAAATGAAATTACCACCTTAGTACTGGCCCTTGCCAAATCACAGATACATATCTGCCCTCATCTAGGCTCTGCTGTGGACACCACTGTTTGTAGCACTCTCCCTGGGAGCAGCTGGGGGTGCACTTCTGGCAGCTTAGACAGCAAACATCCTCCATGCTCAACTGCTGTCAGTTTTCTGTGTCCCACGCTTCTTCCCACTTGGAGAAACTTGATCTCTTGAGCTACAGCTTTTAAACCATGCAGAGTGCCAAACATCAACTCCTGATAAATCACTCACATAGCTGCATCTAAAAAGTAAGTTCATAAAGTCAATAATCAAACGCATCTAATTCCTTTCCACAGTATTTAAAGGCATTGTACAGTTTTACAACAATACTCATGTTTTACTTAGATCACTCTTTCTACAAATAAAGCCAAAATGTCCGAACTTGCTGATTCACAGTGATTTTGATTCTTTCTTGCCAATGACAGCTCCTATATGAGCTTACCTGTTTCATAAATTCTACACAATTGCTAGACTCAAAAAGGTTGCTGGCCTGCTTGGCCTGCTCTCAGGCAAAGTTGACTGAAGAGTGGAGCTAAACCTATAAAGTCATTATCAACTCTCCACCACATATAATCAAACAGGTAATGCCATCTAAGAGATTACAGTAATTAGGTCCAAAATTAGATGCATGAAAATCAATTATTCTTACTAATCTTCTACATGGCATGATTACACAGACAAGAAGATCAACACAGTTTCACATTGAACATTGTTTGGTGTTAAACACCTATAAATTGTTGAATAAATATTTTATGAGGTCGCTGTACAGTGCTATTTCTGGGCTAAAAACACTTGTTTTAAGTGGCTTAACTGACTTTGACCATAGCTGTTGAGCCACACATTTTCTTCTATAAATTCTCTTGTCCCAAGTCCTAAACAGTTACATCACAAATACTATTCTTTCTAATAACTCAAGAGAGATAAATGTTTATAATTGCTAAAATAAGCGTATATAATTGCTACATTAGCTCAATTCTATACAACCTGGATTCAGAAAAGGACAACACTGCATTTGAGCACGGAATATTTACTACTGTCCTTGCACACTTTTACCAAACAAAAAGGAATATCTGATGTGGGAGATATCAGAGCTCCCTGATCATGATCTCTATTACAGAAAATATAAAATTGAAGCATTAGTCTTCCATACATTACTTCATTGTTGAGTTTTGCTCTTAAAGCTTTGAATTAATGGGCATTAAGAAGCTTAACCTCTAGCAGTGAGAAAAAGAAATCCCAAATACTAACATTTCTGGATAAGAAGCAGCATCAAGACTCGTATATTTTTGTCACTCGTGTTAAATTTTTCATCTTATACCACCTGGTATGATGCACCTTGTATGGGGTTTGCATAGCAAGGTTCTGGTAGTGGCAGGGGGAAGAAGGAGGGGAACTACAGGGGTGGCTTCTGTGAAATGCTGCCAGAAGCCTTCCTTATGTCTGCAGAGCCAATGCCTGCCAGCTCCAAGACAGACCAGCTGCTGGCCAAAGCCAAGCACATCAGTGATGCTGATAGCACCTCTGGGATAACATATTTAAGAAGCAGAAAAAACCTGCTGTGCAACAGCAGGTGGGAGACAGGAAGGAGAACATGTGGGAGAAACAACACTGCTGGCACCAAGGTCAGTGAAGAAGGAAGAGAGGACGTGCTCCAGTCACTGCAGCAGATTCCCCTGCAGCCCGTGGTGCAGCCCATGGTGGGGTAGCTGTCCCTCTGCAGCTGTCCCTCCAAGGCAGAGCAGAGATCCACCTGCAGCCAGTGGAGGACCCTGTGCTGCAGCAGGTGGATACCCAAATGAAGCTTGTGTGGTGTGACCTTGTGGGAAACCCACCCTAGAGCAGCTTTAGTGGCAGGACTTGTGACCCCACAGGGGACCCACGCTGGAGCAGCCTGTTTCTGAAGGACTGCAGCACATGGAAGGGACCCTATGCTGGAGCAGGGGAAGAGTGTGAGGAGTCCTCCCCCTGAGGAGGAAGGAGCAGCAGAGACAATGTGTGATGAACTCACTGAAGCCCCCATTCCCTGTTCTCCTGCACCACTGTGGGAGGAGGATGAGAAGTCAGGAGTACAGTTAAGCCTGGGAAGATAGGAGGCATGAGGGGAAGGTGTTTGGACGGCAGTTTTAAGATTTGGTTTTATTTCTCATGATTTGATTGGTAATTAAACTAATTTCCCAGCACTGAGTCTGTTTTGCCTATGATGGTAACTGGTGAGTGATCTCTCCCTGTCCCTATCTTGGCTGCTGAGCCTTTCATTATATTTCCTCTCCTCTGCCCAGTTAAGGAGGGGAGTTATGGAGTGGCTCTGTGGGCATCTGGCACACAGCCACGGTCAAGCTACCACACAGTTCTAGCTTACAAGGTCAATCAAGTCCCATGTATTCCAACTGCCCAACAGATAAATATCTCAGTGGAACACAAGAGCATTTTGAAATGCACAGACTTGTACATAAAATACTTTATAGACGTGTCACAGTCCTAACTGTATTCTGTGTATCACAGGACAACACAATGCGCTCCTGCTCCATAGTTAAATGTTATGATATATTACAGTTTAAATAAAAGAACAAAGAGCTTGGGATGCAGTTTCAAACGTATTTTTCAATAGAGACCTTAGGGATGCTGCAAAGGCTAAGAGGGTGTGCATCAAAGGAGAAAACTGTTTGCCAATTATTAATTGGAAAGTTATTCTACACTTAAATGGTAACTAGAAAAGCTATCAGAGTTTAGTGAAAAGACATGGAAGAAATTCCACAAAAGCATGCATGAAGCTTCAAGACAAAACAGGATTAACTAAAAGTGCATGGTATGTATGTCACCTATGACACCAGTCTTTAAAGAGTTTTAAGAGATCTAGGCAACTAAAGACTTCTAACGTTAGCCACTCAATATTATAATAAAGCATATAATTAGTGGACACCTGAAGAAATATGATCTATTGGGAAAAGGCAACATAGGTTCTGACTAATAAAGCTCTGCCCTAGAAGTCTGCTGAAGTTCTTTGACAGTTCTCTGAATGAGGGCAGTCTGGTTTACCTGGATTTCAAAAAAGGTTTTAGCAAAATTCATCACCTAGGGCTTAAAAGAAGCTATGTATCCACATAAGAAGTCCTGATGTGGATAAATTATTGGCTAGAAGATAGGGAACGCAGAGTAAGAGCAAACAATCCGTTCCAAACAAAGGAAGGAGATCATTCCTGATGTTTGGGAGAGGCTCTAATATCTTCAACCTATTGAACGGTGAACTGGAAAAATGATGAAGAGCAAGCTAGGGTTTAGTGATGACATCAAGTTACTCAGGAAAGTCAGGATAAGGGCAGACTAAAAAAACCTGCATGACTTTACAAAACTGGATAATTGTCCACTGGAATGGCAAATAAATTCCAAGTAGATAAAGTGAGGCAGATGAGGTGAGGGGGAAAGCCCAATACCCGAATGAGCTGTACGGCAGGCTCTGAAGTGAACATTAGCATTTAGGGATAAAATGGTGATGTTTCATTAGTCACAGAAAAAAACCCAAAACATAAAATAAAATAAAGGAAAGCAGTCCTTAGAAATTATTACAAAAGCAAACCACAGCACAGTGTTGTGAAACTATTCAAGTCTATGATCTGTTCCTCCTTGGAACAAATGCAGAGATGATGTGACTAGAACCACACAAGAAAGTTATTTCTTGTTGAGAAATCTTCTAATTTCAGTTATAGAACTGAAAAAAATTCAGGAAAAGGGAAGATGGATGTTCAAAGTCATACCTTACTAAGAGTGACTAAGACACAATTCTTCAGCCTCAAAGCAGAGACAAGCCAGAAAGTGCCATGGGGATGACTGGACACAGAGCCGACAATCATTAATTATGGGTCATTAGTAGGGCAAGGGAAGCAACTCTTCCACTCCTTCTACCACTTGTGAGACCACATATGGAACACTTTGTCCAGTTTGGGACAACCCAAGACAAGATAGACACTGACATACTGGAAGGAGTCCGGAGGGCCCCTGGAAGGTCAGTGGCACACGGCTGATGACACAGAAGGAAAGGCTGGGAGGGTTGGGTTCACTCACTCTGGAGGACAGAGGCTAACAGGGATCTAGTTGCAGAGTACTTGATGTGTGGTTATTGAATGGATGGGGACAGAGCCCTCCCCTACGAGGTGCAGAACTAAATTAGAGGAAATGGGTGAAACAAGAAATTTTGAATAGATAATAAGAAAATATTCTTCACAATGAATGTGGCCAAATGTACAAACAGGTTGCCCAAAGCGCACTGCAGAATCTCCAGCCCTCAGAGATGTTCGGAGCTAATCTGGGCATGACACATAGCAAAATGTCACAGCCAAGTAACAGGGACACTTAGTGTGTATGTGGGGAGAAAGGTCAGACCCAATGTCTTAAAGGCGTTCATTCCATGTTAACTTAGTGTGTGATCCTCTGGTAAAATGAAGCTAATGGAAAACAAGCTTAAACAGAAAAGAAAAAGGAGGGAAAATCATTCCATTTTGAGCTGGAATCCCCAGCTGAATTCAATAGTTACTCTATGATGACATCAGCATTTTCAAATATATTTCAGAAGCATTAGAATGCTTTGATATTTGTAAGCTCCTTTGAAACAACCATTTACAAAGCTTTCTCCTTGGTTTTCATCCATCATTTACGCTGTAGGCCCTGGCACCAGACCCACAGTCCCTAACCTAATTCTGTGCATTACAGCTCACACATGCAACCGTGCACTGCTTGCTAGTCCTAGTTTTTCCCATCTCAAACTCAAACTGCACACAAACCCTTTAAACCCGGCAGGCAAAACATCAAAGTACAGGAAGATCAAAGCCAGCCAACCTATTTACTACTATTTTTTTTTCTGAAAAAGACATCTAAACTTTCAATGGCTGGGAATGAAGCATCCATTTCTTCTCTCACACTAATGTTTATACCAGAGTGCTTTCAATAAAATCATTCATATAAACCAAGCCCAAGAAAAATCAGCAGTGGAAAAAGAACAGGTATCCATCAAGCATTCTTTCTTTCCATTAGCTAAATTACAAAACCTGTTCTGGAAGAGATTTTCACTAATTTCTGTTCATATCCTTCAGGGTATAGATCAGGAAAGTAGAGGCCAGTAACCTAGAATGGATGCAAGTTAAATCAAAATCTAAAGGAGTTCTCATATCTGCAGTCTACCCTTTCCACTAAAACCTTACCTCATCCTCCCCCCCCAGATTCCATCCCCACTTTTCTGAGGAGAGGGGGAATTTTTGAACTCCAGTGACTGAAAGGAGTGTCACAGAGAGTAAAAACTGGGGGCAGGGAGAACACACAATCATCCTCAAATGTTTAAAAAAAGAAGTGGAATACTGGTAAGGGAGGATTCCCTTAAACCTGCCATGGTTATAATCCTTAGGGCAGTGGGATTATGTTGCCATTATCCTACAGTTGGTTAAACCCAAAGTTTAACATTTTAACCCCAGTGTGCTTTCTGAATCTAACTATCCCATGGTCACTTTAAAAGTGCATGAGGAACATCTGAGTCCTTTCCAGGCTTACCTAATAACTGTTTGGAGTTAGCTAGATTTGGATGCTGGATAGGACCGCCCACATTACTGAAATAACTGAATGCTAGCACGGGAAAGCAATTTGCCGCTGGCTAAGCTGGGGATGGTTTTTGCAAGTTATGGGCAGTGTTCACTAGAGCAGCAGCTTGCCATCCTGCAATGACCTGAAAAAAGGGTAAGTATAGGATAAACTCCCTTTTTTGTGCCCATCTCTCTGTGCCCTCCTTTTCCTTGTAAGAAGACTGTTTTTACTCCTGTGGACTGCTAAGATTCCCTGCTAAGACTCCCTCTACTCCCACTCTCAAAACCAGTGAAGCAAACAACTACTACTCAGCCTAGGAAAGCATCAGATGCCCAAGTGACAGGGGGAGGAGTGCTCAGTAACTGCGAGCAGCTGCTCACACACACAGGAGACAGCTGCCTGCTTCCCAGCACAGGGACAACACCCTTCGCTTTGACAAAGTCTTTTTAGGACAAATTTTTATTCATCAGCACAAAACTGAAGCAAGAGAACAAAGTGTTTCTCCAGCCTTACTGCAACTACTTCCCTTTCTTTTCCATGTTTGTTTTAGGCTATTAGAGGAGCCTGTCTCCTTTTGCTCTCTCAGACTTTCACAGACAACACTTAATCACATTTTAGCTGGGCTTATTATTCAGGTAGGTCTGCCTGGCTCCGGGTTCTTAGACATAAGAGCACAGAAGTATAATTGGCATAAAACTAAAATGTCCTTCAGAAAAATGTTAATTGCCTGTGTAGAATAACATTCTGTATGTTTCCTCTCAGGTGCAATTCGTATGCTATAGAGAGCATGTGGAATAAGAAAAATAGAGTAACTCCTTTCCAAGGTTATTTGGTGAAAACACAAACATAGTAGACTTGCAATCCACAGTCAATGTTACAACTTAATGTTGTAATTTTATTTTCTCTTCTTTTGCCTCAGAGAAAGGAAAAGACATGTTGACCTTCAAGTGAGTATGACTTCTTTTCCCCTTAAAAAAACCCCACTTTAACAGGGAATAACTCAAGCTAGAAACAGATGTCAACTCCAAATCCAAAATTATTCTTCTTGTTCTTGTAGTAAAAATTATTTTATTTTACACACTTTATCCTGTGAAACACCTTCAACGATTCCAATTTTTGGCTCTTCTTATTCAGCAACAGATGCTCGAGTTAGAATTCTCATCAGGCATGCTCCCCAGAATTCAGCTTCCCAGCGGTCACATCAGCTATTACGCACATCACCAGCTTGAACAGTGCCACGCTTCCATCCGGAGCCTGGGGCTGGCCAGATAGGTAGTAGTGCAGACGACAGGACAGCATGGTATAGATTTTGAGTATGTTTCTTGGATATTTAAGTTGAACATGTAAGCCATCAGACTCCCATAGGTTCCTTCCTTTGTGGTCTTAGAAGCTCCCAGCATTATGACAAGAGTAACTTACTTCCTTTTTTTTTTTTTTTTTCTTTTGTCTTTTAGGATTTTGAGGACTCTTACCATATGATCATGGAATCACAGAACGTCAAGGGGTTGGAATGGACCTTAAAGATCATCTAGTCTCACCTCCCCTGCCATAGGCAGGGACACCTCCCACTAGACCAAGCTGCTCAAGGCCTTATCCAGCCTGGCTTTGAATGCTGCCAGAAATGGGGCATCCACAGTGTCCCTGGGCAAGCTGTTCCAGTGTCTCACCACCCTCACAGTACAGAATTTCTTCCTAATGTCTAACCTAAATTTCCTGTCTTTCAATTTGAACGCATTACTCCTTGTCCTATCATTGTTCCTGACAAAGAGTCCCTCTCCAGCTTCCCTGTAGGCTCCCTTCAGCTACAGGAAGGTTGAGATGAGATCTGCGCACAATCTCTTCTCCAG
>VYXC01012111.1:955918-980149 GCA_013397175.1 Platysteira castanea | reverse complement strand
CCCTCGGCCCCCGAGGGGAGCGTTCGCCCCCCTGCCCTCCTCTCCCGAGCGCCCTTCGCGGGGAGCTGGCCTGCCCCGCCAGTCCTTCGGGCGAAGGAAGGTTCTGCCTTTCGCTTCACCTGCGCCACGGCATTCCCTGCCCCCAGCCGCCGCTCCGGGTCTGGCCATGGCCCTCGCGCTGAGCGCATCTGCTTGGTCGGGTTCTTTCACCCTCGGTGTCTGCCCCAGCCCCGCACACGCACACGTTCTGCCCCCGTTTCCCACAGCAGGATGTGTGATGATGACGAGGAGGAGTCCCACATGGAAGCTGAGCAGGGCGGCTGCAGGACACCCCGCCGAGAACTCGCATTTGTCACAGCCGAGATGAGCCGCGGGCTCTCATTTCTGAGCAGAGTTTTGAAACCTGCTGAAATCAGGCCCCAAGCCCATCGGTAGTGCTGTGGTGGTGCCCTGGTCCAGTACTTTAGAGTTCACTTTGGGTATATGCACTTTTCCAAACTGGTGGCCTACTTAGTGGAGTCTTTGTGGAGACAGCCGGAATGTTACTGCAGTGCACCAGTTCTCTTTTTGGACTAAGCTTTTTGTAGTCAGAGACAGTTTTGTGGAATAAACTCCAGAGATTAACATAGGGATGTGTTCATTGTTGTGTTTGTCATGTCTGTCCTGTTAATTTCTGTAGGAAAAAGCTTGTCTTCCTATGTGAAACTTTCTTCAGGGCTTTGCCCTGATCTTAGGTTTTGTCAATGCCTGCTTTTTGCTTTCTGATCTAAAATGTTGCTGTATGCCTGCTTGATCATGTAGAGCAATTTTTAAATTAGTGCTCTGTCTAATAATACTGCAGAGGCTCTTAAGACTGAATAGTGTTCGCTTTCCTGTGGCTGGAACTGCCTTCTTTCCTCTTATGCACATAAGAGGTAAACAAGCAGTACAGTGGATTAATTTCAAACTCCTCTTGGTTCTCTATAACCCTAACAGTGTGTTGTTTAAATATGAGACCGAACTCAGAGAAAGAAAACTTTCTGAAGCTTTGTGCTGCACAAGAAAATCTCTGCAAATATTTTCAAAAACATTTTATCCTCTTTGATCCCATGAGTAGAGTGTGCGTGATGTCTAATTTAGGTTGACTTTTATTATCCATCTTGCTCTTAGGTATCCATGGTAAATCCTTTCATTGAGAAAGTTACATGGTTTTGCTCTCATTTGCTGCATACTTCAGAGATCACCTGTTCTTTCAGCCATTTGGAAGAGTCATAATGTTTAATGTTTCTTTTCAATATGGCTCTGATAAAATTTTCAGGGACTGCATCCAGCAGAATACATTTCCATGTCTCAAGGAACAGTAGCTGCTGGGCAACCTGTTGGCAATTATTTTGCCAAATTTGATCAAAAGCAAGGTATAAAATGCCTGCATTGTTCAATGCCTGTAGGAAGTCTCTTTTGGTAGTCTTACTGGCAACTTGCTATGTGACCAGTATTTGAAGTAATTTTATCAAAATTCATAGTCACTCTACCTTGTTACTTTCAAGATGAGTCGGAATAGCAAAAGCCAGGGCACGGATTGCTCACTTTGGGGGTATTGTACCTCAGAAGGAAGCTCGCTATCCTAGTGCCAGGGAGTTTTGAGAAGTGTAGACGAACTAGGAAATGTGTAGAAGCAGGAATGACAACCAGTAAGCTTCTGTGGCTTGAGAACATCAGGAAAGATCTCATTAGCAAACCCATGAAATCTGACACTTTGAAAATTAAACAGTCATTTAAATCTAAGGTCACATTTCCCTCCTTTGGTGTTGGCATAGTGAGTGTTTGCAGCACAGTATGTTTGCTGCTTCTCCTTTTCTTGTTTGAGATCCAGCTGGTCAGCCTGGTTTGTGATGACTCAGACAGTCACTACTGCTTCAGGACTGGGAACAAGTGTCCACCCCTGCCGCGTGTGAAATCTCTCCTAACAGGGCTTTGTGCCGGCTGGAGCCTGTAGGTAGAAGGAACATTTCTTGGTTGCCATTTCATGAGCCTCCTATTTCTTTGTCGTGTGCCTACAACTATCCCTGCCCCACAGGGGGACTCCCAGTGCGTATGGCCTCTAATCAGGATTTCTCAGAGTTGAGAAGTCTGTATTGCTGGATGGGAGACTTCTCCCACTGTAGCAGCAACAACGTTGGTGGAAGAGCGAGGAAGGGGAGGTGAGGTTTCATTTGACAGTTTTCTGAATTTTGGAAAAGTAACACCAGTTCTTCCTCCCCACCATTTAATTTTGTTGGGACTGTTTTCCTCACGGTTAGTTTCGTTCTTGTATGTACACCCATCAAAATACTTCATGTGTAAACTATTGTAGTCAGAGCTGCTGAAAGTGAACAATTTCTCTGGTGTCACAGGTTTTTGGGGGTTTTTTTAATATATACCATTGTAGTCTCTTTTGTGTTAAAAATTGTACTGTATATAAATGTATTTTTGATGGTTACTACTAAAATACTGTTCTTGTAAGTACAAGAAATTTAGTAACTTAATTTCATTCTGATTTCCTTTATTTTTTTAATATTCCAAACAAATTATTGTGGACTCTTTTACAAGAGAGTAGTAAAAGTAGACACAAATCTGGCTACTGGAAAAGCATTTTTCAGTTAACCACCTCCATTATTTATTCACCATGAGCAGCTTGAAGTCTCTTGCCCCAAATGAACCCTATGGAAAATCTTTAAAATGAACAAGAGTTAAATATATATATTATTTTGCACCTAACTATCTGAAATATGATATAGATTCTTGTGCTGTATATAGTTTGCAGACTGAAGTAAAAATAACACAGGAAAACAAGGTTGGGGTTTTTCCCCTGTTGTATACCCATTGTACCGAAAAAGTGAGCGACTGGCCCAAGAACAGACAGAACAGAGAAACTCTGGAGTGCCAGAAGTTCACTCCAGGTGTTCTAAGTGTTAGGCTGTTGACTGATAACTTTCAGCCTTGGGTTTAATCTTAGCTAAATATTAACGTTCAGTCCTAGATTTTTAAACTAGCATTCTATCCTAATTATTATTCTCTGTGTGTATGGAATAGAGGGGATAGTGGCAGCTTTTTGTTCTCCTAGTCTGTGATTTTAAATACTTCTACAAGGTCAGAAGGACAAGTTTATTTTCAGTAATTCTGTGCTGTTCCATATCTTTTGTAGTTTGCAGATGTTTATTTCAAATATGTGTTTTCTGTCTGCAGATAAATGTTTCAAACCTAAGTACATTAATGTCTGCAAGGTCAACCCTATATACACCAGTTGCCCAGTTTCCTGATTTCCCTAGGATTTCTCGGGAAGAGAGGCAGCAGAAAGACTAAGATATAATAGATCTTTTCTCTTTTCCTGTCTCCTTGTGGAACAAATTTATTGCATTACCCTATTTGCTATTCTCTTCACCAGCCCAAATCCACTGTTTGCTTTGGGGATTTTAATATGCCTTCTGAGGTATCAATTTGCCTGTTACTGCAGGTCTGTTTTTAACACTGTTACGTGCTGTTATTGTACTGGGTCAACAAAGTCACTGACCAACTGTGTAAAATACAAATATCATTTCTTGATTTAGACAGGTGTGCAGGCCTAATTTACCATTAAAAATAGTCTTTTTTTCACCATCCATACTCTTAGTTTTTATTTCTTTGTTTGGTCTCAGTCCTAGTGAATATTTCCATTATAGGAGAGAAAAAAGAGAGAAAACAATATTGCTTATATCTGAATTGTCTGTGTGCATTGCATCAGGTAAAGATTGTGTTTTTTCCAGACAGAAAATCTAACTGCTATTTAAATGTTAGTAACAAAAACACAGTCAGTGTTTAGAGTCTTGGTGTGTTTTAAGTATCCAAATTGTTTCAGAAGTTGTTATTAAAGTGTTTGTTTTGTTTTAAAGTATCCAGTTCCCTTTAAGATTTGTTCTTAAAGTGTTTCTTACTTGAATCAATCTCTGCTTGGCAATAATAAAGTTTACCATGAAGAGATCTCAAAGTACTCTTCATTCATTAATTTGTTCTTTCAGTGTAAGAAAACAGTACTAAGCTAAGCATTTCTTTCATATATTGGCATAGAACTTGTAAATGCTGCCACTACTCTACCTCGATGGGACAGCTTGCCTATAAAGCAAGATTTCTGCACATATGGAGAGCAGTGTGCATGTACAATGTATGCTCGCATTTTTATTCTTTGTTACAAGAAAGAAACTGACCTTTAAGACATGCAGCAGCCCCTTTTTTATATGTTTGTGGATTGTACATTTTTGTCCACTATCGGCACTGACTGTGGCTACCACTGGAAATGTAGTCTAGGGGAACTACTCAGACAGGACGTTCTTGGTGACAGAATGTAAAATTAAGTGAGAATTGAAATAAAAGAAATCTTTGACATCAAAACATAAAGAAAAATACATGAAAACTGAGTTGGAGTAAGGCAGGGTATTGACATTCTCAGGCCAGTTTGTAGTATGCTGGTCTTCAGATCACTTAATTAAATTTGTAATATCTTCAAAGTCAGGAGAACACGTATGGATTTTTCCTCATAGTGCCCAGATGCTAAGTATGGTTTTGAATGTGGGAGATTTCAGTCTTTGGCTGTCTTTGTTACAGGAAATCTTAGAGCTACATTCTCAGTTGTTTTGGGATTACTTTCCTGAAATCCAAAGTAACAGGGTAGCACACAAGTGAATACTCCTGCCTCAAATTCTAATAAGAGTTTATGTCTCTGATCCCTTAAGTAGGAATAGTAGAGTAGGTTAGGTATTGACATTATTCTTTTTTAATGATAATACATTCATTATCAGAAAAGAGAAGAAAAAGATTCTGGCATAGGCAGTTTTGAAATTCACTGTGCATTCACGTGAATGCGTTTCTTATATGGTTGCTAGTTTGTTTCTTCTAGTCTCATAGTCCTAACTTATTTAATTTTCTGCCTTTTGCTAAGTCTTTTTAACTTATTGGTATTGAGATTTATTTTATTACACCCACCTATAGTACAGTAAATTGCTGATATTTCTTCAAGCATAAAAAAGAAGTTTGTGCTTTGTTGATTTTTGCTTCCTAGAAGGTGATACTCCAAAATACTCTTCCTCAAGTAAACCTAAAATTCCAACATCAGCACAAGTTGTGATATAATTTTAAGGTCTACTTGTTTTCACTCAGGCAGTTTTAGGCTTATGTTCACTTTTCCAACACAAATTCTGAAAACTTTTGAAGGCTTTAGTGATAGAAAAGTGGAACAGAAAGTTAAATTCATTTGATTTAGTTAGCAAAAATAATTAAAAGCCATTAACAGCTTTTTAGTGACAGTTTGCATACTTTTGGCTGAGAGATTAGTTTACAGGAATGAAAATTGACATTGTTTAAGAGCCAGATGGTGTTACATAAAAACCTGGACAGTTGACAGCATTTTTCAACCAATAAGATGAAACCAGGATCAGTCAGAAAAGAAATCAAGTGGGGTAGTTGAGGAAAAGCAAGCATTACTGAACAATTTAGGACCAAATCTAGGATGAGGATTTTATGGAAGATGGAAATCCAAAACAAAGGAGAATAGAGGAGTTGCAGCACGGCTTGTGTTTATTCTGTCTTGCTGAAACTTACGTATGCTGTGTCTAAAGCAGTTGTCTCAAGAGAGAAATTATAATTTCTTCGCATATTGCCTCAAAATAATGAGACCTTTCAAATAGTAAGTATAATTCTGAGAACAATGGACGTTTTAGGGGGATATGCTATGCTCCATGGTAGATGTTACAGGACTAATGAGAGCATTAAAGAAAAGCAGATTTAGGGCAGCACGGTAGAGGTGCTACCGCTGAAACTGCTGCTACTGTATGAGAAAATGGGATTAAGATTTCTTCTGTACTTTGCCAGAGTACAGGTTAATTAAGGTCATCTGCGCATTTGTGTGCAAAAACAAAGGCAGCAAGGTTATTTGATGTTATGTGTTTAAACCAAAATAATGTTAACTTCCATGGAAATATCATCCCCTGTTTTCACTGATGAAAACAGTAGAATTTGATGTCATGGTAGACTCAGAAGGTATGTTGTTTAGGTAATACAAACTTTCTCCTTCTCAATTGTTTTTTACATGCCTGTCTGAATGCAACAGGTTGCAGTAAATCTGATCCAAAAGCCACAGATATTGAAACATGATTCTAACTGCTGCATTCCTCAAGAGGTTTCCTTGCAAACAGTGTGAGATAATTTTGCAATGTGACGTTATTAACTTAATCCTCTTTTCCAGACCACCAATATACTTCCAAATGTACCAGTTCATAAGCACATTTATCTTTGGTGATTAAATGCAAAGCATTGTCATGTTTTTTCTAATGTTTTTTCTTAGAGACTTATACTATTTTTTGTTTTATTTAGACTTATTTTTAAGTTTGAGAGCTGGTTTCTTGGGGTAGAGAAAATACACAGTTTGAATTCCTATCCTATGTGTTAACTAGCACAATCCTATGTGTTAAGTTAGCATTGTCCAGCTGTCTTTGCTTTTGCCCTGAAACCTGTGCACAGACCTTCCACAAAACTACTCCTTCTACTCATGGCTGTCAAAGTAACAGTAGTTTAAATTTCTGGGAGTCTGTTTCTTAGGACAAGAGATTTATTTATTATTCAAAAATCTCTTTTCCTAGTAAGTTCTAGAACGTTTTCTAAAGAAAAACTGATTTGATCTGTGCTTTCTGGCTGAATAAATACGATCCTAATCTTTCCAATGAAACCTGACAAATAAGCTCTTTGAATAAAAGGTTGATGGCTGAGTTTTTGTTGTCTTCACAAAGAAAGAATTAAAAAAAATGATGCAAGTTTTAGAATAAAATAAGCATGCCTTTTCTGCTTGAGGTTTTTTTTTTTTTAATTATTTGTTTATTTTTATGTACCTAGTGATAGAATTTTTAGATTTCTGGGTGCTATCCAGTGGAACACTCTTTGCTACTTGGCACATAGGTTACAAATCAACTGCTTTTCAGTGCTTCATTTTACTCTGTTTGAAATATGTCAGATACCTAAGTTTTTGGATGGAACTCTTATTTAGAGAAAAACTTAAAGTGAAAGACAGTGCTTCTTTCTAATTTATGACTTTATGGAAGCTTACATTTTTCTCCACAAAATTAGGCGTGATCTAAAGCATTTTTAATGTACATGTTTTTAAGATGCATTCTATTGCAGCATTTTACAGGTTTTCAGCTAAACAGATAAACAGCTTTCTAAGTTCAAGCTGCCAGGCACCCAGAGTGGTGGTGTGCATATTATAAATTTTAATTAGCATAAGATATAGAGTAAATGCTTTTGAAATTATTTTATTCAACAAATTATGCTTTTTGGAGGGGTGAGGAGGTTTTTTAGACAGAATGTAAGTGTTTTGTCTAAAATTTTTGACAGCACATATACGGATGTGTTTTTGTACATGTAATTCCCTCTCTTCAACACTGAATCTGCTGTACCGCAGTCTTTGTCTATTTTTCAGACATGCAGGTTCGCAGTTAAATACAATATAAATATAATAATATTGTACCAAATCCTATTCTATAAATAGATTCTACCAAAAAAGTGTGCATAACTTACTCTGCCTTAAGTGAAAATCTACACTTTTTGTGTAGGAATGGGGAAGGGATTTTTGCACTGTGATTCTTGAACAGGTATCTAAATACTTTGGCTCAGACCAGGTGTCTTGGTTTTGGCTGGGATGGAATTAATTTTGTCCCTGGTACAGGGTCAGTGCTGTGTTTTGGATTCCGTATGAGAACGACGTTGATAACACACTGATGTTTTAGTCATTGCTGTGCAGTGTTTACCTAAGTCAAGGACTTTCCAGTTTTCTGTGCTCTGCCAGCGAGCAGGTGCACAAGAAGCCAGGAGGGAGCACAGCAAGGACAGCTGACCCAGGCTGGCCAGAGGGATATTCCATACCACACTGTGTCATGCCCAGTCCACAGCCTGGGAGGAGTTGGCCAGGAGCTGCCCATCACTGTTTGGGGCAGGCTGAGCACTGGTCAGTGGGTGATGCGCAGTGGTATTGTGAATCACTGGTCTTTCTTGGATTTCATTCCTCTCTCTTTTTGTTGTATCACATTTCATTTATTATTACTGTTACTCTTACTAACTTTTTTTCAATTATTAAACTGTTCTTAAGCCCTGGATTTTACTTTTTTCTATTCTCCATGCCATCTTACCAAGGCAGGAGAAAAGTGAGCAACCTTAACTGCCAGCTAGTGTTATACCACAACACCAAGATGTACTAAAGGAACAATAGGAAAAATACTGGATTATTCAGTTCTGGACTTACAGTGTTTTGAATACTCAAAGCTTGGATTTCCATATTTGTAGATACTGCATTTGGTATTTATAGAGGCTTAGTATGAAAATCATTTATATAGAAGAGCAATTCACATAAAAGTTGTAAATTTAAGAGACATAAAAAGGAGGATTTGCAAACCTGCTTTGGGATGGTTTTTCAGTTAGGAGAGTCGAAGCATTAAATTACCTGCAAATAAAATAGAGTTGAATATATATTTTTCCTTCTTGATTCACAGGAGGGCAAACAAAATGACTGACCCAGTGATCAGTAAGGGCACAAGCCTTCTGGTACTACCTTTACCATGTATTTCAAAAATGTTGTTCAGGCAGTGCACTTCATGCTGCAATAAGAAGAAAACAAGCCCTCTTCCTCTTCCCCAGATCTCTTGCTTGAGACAGTCATCAGAATTTATTGCAACCAGACAGGTGTTGATCACTCCAGCAGTAAGCTTGGAAGAATGGTCTACATTCAGCTCCAGGAAACAGTTACCACCAGGAAGCAGTTATTTCCACATCTTTTCCTTACCCAAATGCCTTCACTGTAGATGTTTGTCTGAAACAGTGTTGGGTGGTCCCCTGTAAGAGCAAAGTACCTTTGAAATTAGCAGTTTGATATTCTCAAAATGCACTAGAAATGCTTTCTCTCTCCGGGGGAGAACCATTCTCTATGTGGTTTATGTCATAGGCCATGCTTGGTTACCCGTGTCTGATTGGAAGAAGACCAGTTCTATGGAAAACTCTGGCTGAAAGGTGTCAGTAGATTTTCACCTTAGCATTTTATGAGGAAATAGTTATATACCCACCCGCGCTCCTTAGAACTCCCCAGAATTACTCTGAAGAGTTTGGACTCTGATGTTCAGATGTAAATATGAGTTTGTGGAACACAGAACTGAAGTCCACAAATGACTCATGCAGCCAGTAAATGTGTCATAAAAGCTGATGGTGAAGCAAAGCTCCATGCTCACATCTGTGTTATTGACAGCTTTCATTTATTTATGTGATTATCTCTGGAATTCATCTTAGGATAGGTGGTTATTAAAAATGTACCTGCTAAGGCTTTCCAGAAATAACTAGCACTGGCTGCTGATAGTCTAAATAATTTAATTTTGATTAAATGGGATTTTTTTATATTTGTGTTTACAAAGTGCAACTCATTCATAGTTCTAGAATGTGTTGTAAAAAACCCAAAATCTTAACAGCTGAAATTAAATAATCAAATTGGTTTATTTAGCATTTAAAACAATTTGGTAGTTCTGTGCCTTGCCTGTATCTCATGATACAATTAGAAATAGCTTTTGTCATGCCCTATAAGTTTTTATTATGTTTACTGACTGCAATATTGTATGATATTGTTAACATTCAAAATTTCTTAGCTGGCTCATGCCACTTGAGTGACTTTGTACAATCTGGTTTGTGCAGTTAATTGTCCCAGGTGCTCTGCCCTGTGAGCTGCTTTTTGATACAACACATTGACAGTATTGACATCCCATACTATAAAGAGCTGCAGAAAAGACAAGAAGGAGAAGGTACCTTAGGCTACTTTTCTATCTTTAGGTTCACCATCATGCAGTTGAAGAATTTCTACTTTCAGTTGTGGAAGTTGTCAAGGTTTTGACTGTGCAATTTAAAATCATTTCAGTACAGCTGTAGTATAACCAGGCCCACAAACAGAAACTGTTGTGCCTTTAAGTTCTAAGGTCAGCATCTTACCAAAAAATAGTTGCCAGCCACTTCTAATAGACTAAAATAGTGACAGAATGAAGATATCATTCAGGTTGGTAGGGGCTTCATGAGGTCTCTAGCATGACTTGCAGCTCAAAATAAGATCAGTACTTAATTCAGATCAGATTGCTCAGGGTTTTGTCTTCACAGCCGTGAAGGTTGGAAATTTCACAAGCTCTGTGGACAATCAGTGCTTAATTATCCATTGATATTGCTCCTATTTCATTTCACAAAAATGGTTTCTCAGTCTTCCACAGTGGAAGTGAGTAGCAGGCTTGGCTCCATCACATGTGCAATTTTCCTGCATAGAAAAACATAGGTTGGAAGGACAACAGGAGGTCAGCTAGTCTGACTTGCTCCAGTTGGAACACATTCTTTGGATTCTTACACAATTAAGCTTTTGAAAGTCCTACTCCATAGTGGTCTGCCGCCCGCTTAGCACCTCCAGTAGCTCTTTCGGTTGAGTGCTCTGGACCAGAGGACATCCTTCACAGTGCGGCCACCACTGCCATCAGTGCAGGGCACAGGCATTTCTTGCAGCCTCAAAGCCAGGGCTGTATCCCACCCCTGGGGCTGTGTCTGAGTGAGGGCCTTTCCTGTGTGGCGAGTGCCTGTTTCAGCCAGTGACAGGGACTGAGTCCTGGGGACCTCATGACTGGGTTTTTTTTTTTGGGAGTTCTGCTCTGCCTACAGCAGAATTTCTTGTCCACTTGTTGTGCAAGCTGTCCTGTCACTGCTGAAGTAGTTATCTGGAATGCATAATTCTATATGTTGTTTTAACCTTTGCTTTCTTAAACTGCCCTCTCCCCACCCCCTGCCCAAAAAAAAAATTTTTTTTTTCACAGAAATACTGCAGAATTCCAGGGGGGAACAAATCTTGGTTATGTCTCTAGTAGTGGTTTTTATTTCCACACTACTTGTAGAGGAAATTAAACAATTTAAACTTCAGTCTGTTTATTGCTTTAAAAAGAGAGCATGTTGAGTTAAGCTTCTCTTACATAGCATTCTTCTACAAAATAGGAGTGCAGTATATGAAGATGTCATTCTGGAGCCTTTCATTTTTGTCAGATATGTGTGTGTTAGAAATGCTTAAGAGTAAAATCTGTTCTTTTTCTTAAAAAAAGAAGGGGGAAAAATGCCCTAACTTTTATTAATAAGCAAAAGTACCACAGAAACTGTTAGTCTGGTTGCTATGCCTCATGTTGATAATTCCTAGAAGAATTTTGAATCCTGACAGTGGTAGCATAATAAAGGTTTTTCAGATCCTAGCATGTTGAAATAACCTTTTGATAAGCTTATAATAGATATATGCCAAAAAAGTACAAGGGAACCTTATCAGCTTTTCACCAGGAAGGGCTTCAAGGACACAGATCTCTGACATATGGCTCGCAAACAGGTTTTCTAATCTGTATTGCTCTGGCACCTGAGGGCTGACACCCGCTGGCTGTGAGTGAATTCTCAAGGGATGGTCTTTATTGCAAACATCACAGTCTAAAGAGCTAATAATGTTAAGGTACGGGAAGTTCAGTCAGAACACTTCAAAGCTTTCCAAGTAAGTGAAGAGTCCTTGTTTGGTGACTACATTAGCTGCTTCAACTAGATTACAGGTCTTTTCCTCAAACATTGGAGCAGAGGGACTGCAGTGTCAAGAAGGTGGAATCACATGACTTGGAAGCATCTTTCAGAGAGGATGCTACCTTGTTAATCCTTGTTTGCTAATCCTGGTCTGCATTAATGCAATTGTTTTTAACAGCAGGTGACAGCTGTGACTGCAGTGAAACTAGCAGTATGGTTTAGTTGTGAGCATAAAGTAGGTCAAACATGTTCTGTGCATTTTTTGAAAGATAGACTAAGCCTTCTTAGTAAGCATCTGATCTTACCCTGAAAATCTAGTAAGACATGTATGTGTACGTACACACATGCATGCACTCGTGTATAAATTTTGGTATTGCTGAATGTGTTTGAGACCATCGAATCTAATAGACTGGTAATTGCTAAGTCAGGGGATTATGTGTGATTCTATAAACACTCATGCACAAGCACCATGAAGACCCTATAGAATAGACATGGTATTAAGCGTAAACAATTTAAAGGTCTTTATTTGTTATAAACTTCTGCTGCCTAGACATTGAATGAAAAATTTTTCACTTGATTTTTCTATACAGCATCACATCTCTCCCACCAGCCCATTATCAGTAAGTTAAGTAGGCTAAACAAAGTCTTCTGTGCAGTTGAACTTTACCCTTAAACACAGTCAAAGATTTTTAATGCTGAATAATATTACCTAGAAAAATAGTAGGACAACATGATGCAAAGCTGTTACGAGTTTTGATTTATTATTGATTTATTGGGCAGTTTTGGGAGAGGTTGCCTTGTAATAATTTTTCTTTACACTTCTATGTTTGCAAGCTGCCCAAGGCTGCACAGCATCCTGCTGCAAAGGTGCCCTTGGCAGTGAAGCACTGCAGCAGCTTTTAGGACAGTGCTGGCTCCTCTGCTAGGAGCAAGCCCCAAACCAAGATGTGTAAACGCGCTGGCGAAGATAAAGTACAAAGGAGGGGTCTTCTCTGTGGTTTCCAATCCTTTAATGCAGGTGAAGGTCCCAGGGAGAAAAGTCAAGGGATCAGGGAGAACACAGGGTTTTATACGGGGGGCGGAGAGGGGTGGAACAAAGGGAAACAACCAATGGGGCTTGACTGAGGAGGAGGAGACAACAGGAATAACCAATGGGGATAACTTAGGAGAGGGAATTACGTGAATCAACCAATGGGACATCAAAGAAAATTGAACTTTCTAGAGCTAATACATAAGCAATTAGGGGAAATGCATAAATGTGAACTTATACATAAAACTAGGTGGAGAACTCCCAAACCAGTAACATAACAGTATGCAAACCAAGTTCTATTGAGAACATGGGAATGCATTGCAACCAAGGGAGAAGGCTAGACTTCTGTGTCCTGGGTGTCTGCCCACCAATCTCCTGAATGTCCAGTCTCTGTGGCCACCGCCACATATACCGCAACACACTTCTCTGTTGGTTTACTTGAGGTAGCTGAATTATATGAAGGTGCTGGTTTTATACATTTGTTTTATAGAATAGTCTTATAATTCAAATTCTCTACAGATATAAAAACCCTTTATATTTGGATAAAACCTTCAGAGTGAGCTTATGTGTTTGTATTGGAATTCATATCAAGGTCTGCTCAGGGTGATTGAGTATGAACGAGTTTGTGTTAAATGTGAAAATTAGTGGCACGGACATTTTCTTTAATGCAGTCTTTCTTTTTGAGGTTTTCAAGGAATACTGGCGCAGTTTGCTGCAACAGCAGTGTGTCCTGAGCTTGTTAGAAATATTGTGAAGTCAATTTTCTTTCTAAAAAATCCCACTATGCTCAAAGGATGCCTCTTAGCTTCCTGCAGTGGCCATGTTTGCTACTCTTTTTCACTCCCCTTACCCCTCTTTCTTGCAGAAAAGCTCTGCAGCAGCAACTCATTGGGTGGCCAGTTGCCCTGTTTTCAAATCTGAGAGGTTTCTTGGAAACATCCCAGCTTTGTATGATTTTGTTTCTGTTGGTATTCTCATTTGATCCAGTGCCTTGGACAGTGGCTTCTTTCTGGTTTTGGCTAACCTCAACTTTTTTTAGTTAATTGCTTTTACTTTGAAAAAGATATTCATTTGTTCACTATTTCTATTTGGATCTCTGATTTAAAGTGCTTGAAACCAGCTATTAAAATACTTAAGCTTTTTTTTTATTTATTTAATTGAATTTTAATTCTTTTTACTTCATACCCTTTTTTGTGAGTTAGGATATTTGACAGTAAATAGATAGAAGAGCTAATCTCCAAACACACCTGAATAGCAAAGTCAGCAGTGCATGAGATTATAATTCATACTTTCTGAGTCTAGGTCTGTTTGACTTGACTAGACATGTTCTAAAAAATTATGTAATTAAAAATGAAATTTATGAAAACTTGTTATGAAGGCAAGTTTTAGTATAATGCTGTGATGTAGATTTATCTCATCTTAGTGTTTGAAAGACTAATTTGTATAAAAATATTGCGTAAACATAGGTTCTTTAGGAAACACAGGAAAATTTTTAATCTTTTTTGTGCATTGTGCCAAGCAAATTAATTTTAATAAAACCACAATTAATTTAAAAGTTGTATTTTCTATGCAATAATTAAAATATTTTGCTTTCTTTATCTTCTCTGTGGATAAATAAAAGTATGGACAAAAATCTACTACAAACTCAGTGTTTAATCTTTGTATCTTTAAATGCCATGCTTGGAGCTCTCAATATTTGCTTCCCATGGAAAGGTTGTGGGGAGAAACTGAATTCAGTTATTGCAATCTGAGTCTATTTCTTCCTTTTTATTTTCAGTATTAGTAGCAGCTGTCAGTTTTTGCATGCTTCCAGTGGGTTTAAAAGTATTCAACATTTATTTCTTCTTGACATTCCAGGTTTGTTGCATTGACCCCTTGGAGAGTGTATCATCTGACTTCCCTTATAGTACTTGGAGTGTTAATTCTTCAGATAATGAAGGATTTGGTATTCTCAAAGATAAAAGGTAAGTGTACTGATAGAGTTCCATGTTTAAACAGCTGCAATTTGGAGCATGCTAATTCATTACTAAAGCCAGGTCAATATTATGATTATTGAAAAAGTCTCAGCTAATTTTAGAGAGAGATAGTAGATCTGTGATGGTCTATTGCCATTTTCAATGGTGTTTCGCTCTATTTTAGTGGAAGGACATTAGGAGATTTGTTTTAGCGTTTAGATGAGTGTAATTGTTACAAGTGGACAGTCATTTTTGCTTCTTAACTGATAGGTGTGAAAATGCATTCTTTTCTAAAATACAGAGTTTTTGTAAATATACTTCTTCTGACATTAATCATATAATTTTTGGAAATTTTGGGACATCCAATATATATGAGTGAAATTTGTAAATAGATAGAGAAATTACCTATCTTAGCACAGTTGAAATAAGAAGCAAGCAATATTTTCTTTTTACTTTGTGTAGCATTATTTTTCAGTGTGTATAAAGTCTTATGTGAATACAATCAATTTTAAAAGGAATTTTGAGTTTGCTGGCTGAGCTGGTGTTTTGGGGCTTTCTTTTTCAATTCCTATCCTGTACTTCATTGCCAACTTGAAAATTCTTTGACAAACTGCACATCATAAGTTTTTAATTCTTATTGCCATGAAGATTTTTTTTCCAAGATTCTTATTTTGCCTTTTGTTTGCTGTTAAATCCCATGCAAAGTGTTTGAAAAGTCATCTGAACGTAGTACAAAAGCAGGAAATAGGTGTCAGAGAAGCATGGTATTCCTCTTTGGTGTATTAACATGTCATTTCTGACTGCCAAAGCCTATTGTTCCCTGCTAAGTTACAGCAGGTATTTGCTACCTTTTCTGAAGTATGATTTACTGTCATTCCCTATTATGTAAGTCTTGGTTATCATTCTGTTTCCTGCTTGAGTATTACAAGCCCAGAGGCCAACTTATAAAGCTAAGCAGAATTAGATTTTTAAGCGCTGTGCTGTATAAATCACCACAAACTTGAATACTTTGCAAGCTGGAAGGCAATGATTTAGGTAAATTCACTCATACCTGTAATTAACATTTTTGTGGTGACCAAATCCAAGATGTACCACTCTTGTGTTTGAGTGATTATTTAACCTCATTTTAGAGATGAGGCTAGGAAGACCTCTGTTTCCCAGCTTATAGAATAATTATTTACTGTAGTAAACTCATTTATTTTACTATTGCTTTTGATACCGTTGTAGACAGAGTTCAAGAAAATTCAGGCTCTTGAAGTAATACTGTAGAAGCTTTGTGGTAGTGAATTGAAATCAATGAAGTGCCACTACAAAAAGCAGAAGAAAATTCTTCCCAGTGTAACGTGTGTGCGCAGCTGCTTCACACTTCCAGCCAGCCACTAGATGGCAAGACTATTACAGATTCATGAGGAATGTAGAGTGGTTGTTAGTGTATAGATGTATAGAGTATGTTCATGTAAAAGTTGCGTTGATTATCGTCTTCATTACATCCTTCCATGTGGAAATGTAGCCATAGAAAATCCTTATTTTTCCATTTATGAATTTAACTAGATGTTAAGTTTACAGAAAGCAATTCAAGAACTGTTACTGTAAGATAATGTAGCTTTCCTGTTTGCTACAGAGAATTCCTTGGTAATTTTGTCCCAATTCTGAACATTTCCTATGCATAAAAAAAGAAAAATTCTTTCTCTTTTAGTGCATTGTGTTTCATCTTACATTCCTACAATTGCAGGTGCACAGCTTTGGAGGACCATCACTAGCAAGTAGGTATATTATTTTTAATGCATGGTTATTTATTACCTTATTTTTTATTGTTGGCCTGGATTTTTGTTTTAAAGTCTGTTTTCTCTCTAATAAATTACTGAGTTATTTTGGTCTTAGGATATTTTCTAAGTTTATTACTTCTTGTTCATAATTTTTAATAAATTCTTTTTTCTTTTGGTTTAAGTTATATTAAAGTATATAGTAACATATCAGAATACTTCTAGAAATGCTTTTTCTTACAGTGGGATTATCACGCTTTGTGTATTCTGGAAATTATTGTTTTCTTTGAGAGGCAGAATAATACTGTGTTGGTCAAGGAGGTAACTTTTAGAACTTTATTATACCAGTGCTGCCTAGAAGTAGGTAAGCTTGCTGGGGTTTCCCTTTAAGTCAACACAAGTAATTGATTATTATAATTGCAAATAAATATTAGTTTATATCCGTATGAATAGAAATTAATAATTCTGAAGTGTGTTGACTTGCCATTAACCTGTTTTAGGCAAATGTTAGTATAGAGTATATAATTGTCTTGGTTTGAAAGACAGGTGTCTGCTTAAGGAGGGCAGCAGCCTCCCTTGGAATGGAAAAATGCAACTCCCCTCCCTCCAAATTTTATAATTTTGAAATTAAGGGGGTTTCAGGCAAAGATATGGGGAAATAGGAATAACAGTTCTTTTACTTTTATATATATATATATATATATATATATACCAAAACAATAATACAAAAAACATTGGCTTAAGCTGGCAGTCAGGGTACGNGCCTGGTCTCAGCAGCTCATGAAAATGGTAAAAGAATATTTTTTGGGGCCTATCTTACACTATAAGCTATGACAATAATTTACTTTATTTGTTGCCTGTTGTCCTGATTCCAGCCAAGACAGGGTTAATTTCTGCAGTAGCCAGAAGGGGCATGGCCAGGACCCAGAGATTATTCTCTACCACCTCACCTCATTTTCCAGGGAAGGGACATGTAGTGTGGCAGCGTGATTGGGTGTAGTCGGGGGTTTAACATCGGGAGCTCTCCCATGTGAATCGTTCACCTCCCATGTACACTCTGATATTGTTGCTGTTACTGTTTGTTGTTCTTTCTCATTGCTGTTTCCCATAAATTGTTCTTCTTTCAATCTGTGATCTTTATCTTTTGTGTCTCCAATTCTCCTGTCCAGCCCTCCACAGGGGAAGGGTTGATGGGGGAGTGAGCGAGCAGCACGTGGTTTGGAGTGTTTCACTGGGAACACTGAATTGGGAAACACCATTCCTTAACCATGGCAGCAGTATAATGAACGTCTAAATGCTTTGGAGACAATCCATTTTCAGAGTAAAAGGTTGCATATTTAAGGCATTATTCTTCTAAGCAGACCACCAGGATTTATTATATATCTGACATAATTTGAAAACATATCCATTAGTACACTATTGTATTATGGCCTGAAACTGAAGAAACAGTAAAGCAGAATTGAAAACGGGAAGATGCAGGGTTTTGTTCTCTATTTAGAGATAGATACCAGTGCCATGGCAATTACAGAAAACAGTTCAGAAGTACAGCTCCTGTTCAGTTTCATGCCTCTAAACTTCCACAGGTATGAAATCTCTTCACACTTTCCTATAAACATGAAATGGAGCTATATGGAATTAATGACAGCTTAGTTCATGAACTGAGAAGAGTAAAATGCTTCTTTTACCATAGCTAGAGCTACTTTGTGTATCTGTGTAGACTGGCAGTGCTTCAAAAATTTTAAGTGAGAAGCCATTGCTGTGGCACAATAGAGTAGTGTGATTTATGTTTCATTTCTTCCTCCTGTCCTTTGTGAGAGAAATTTACATAAAATTTACTATCTTTTGGGGTTTTGAATCTGACTTTCCCTGTCTGTTTACGTTTGAGAAGAGGAAGGCAAAGAAAATCAAATTGCTTGTGAAATGAAAGGAAGCATATATTTTCAAATGCCTTTTGTTTCCATGAAAAATAATTCTGCAGTCTGATACCATTTTTTTCTCTTACTCCGCTGTTCATCAGATCCCCAAACCAGAAGAGTTGATTTTAATGAAAAGACTATAAATAGTACTTTAAATATCTTGGATTCAGGTTTTCAAGTGTTCAGAGTCCTGGACTTTTTTTGCTGTTCTATGGGGAGACAATGCAGAGAGTGGAAAAGAGAATTTGATGAGCTCACCATAGCTCATATCCTTGGGTAATACAATACAAGGATTTTATGTGTCCATCTAGCCCAGTATCTGCTCTCTGAAGGGATCCTGTCCTGTCGTCTCTGTTTGAGACAAAATTCAGAGGAACGTCCGAAACTGAACGTCCTCTAATAGAAGACAGGGTTCAGCCACCCCTCCCCCACCAGGTTCGGGAAGGAATTTTCCTCGGAGGAAAGTGAAATAGGGAAAAAAACCTATTTATTTAACACACACACAGGAAAAAGATAGTAATGCTAAATAATAAAACCTCTCGCTGTGGAGAGAAACCTGGGAAGATTTTAAAGTCCTTCTGTGGGTGTAGTCTCTCTCCTTCTCTTTGGAACTGGGTCGGCGTGAGCCCACCTCTGGGCCTCAGTGGAAAGTTCTCCTGGATGATATTCTGAGGTTCTGAACAGCTCCAGAAGAGAATAAAAAGAAACCAAAATCCTGGGGAAACAAAGGAGTTTACCTCTCCGTCTCTCTCTTTTTGAGAAAAGGAGCCAAGAGCTGGGAAAAGCCAGGAGGTGCTTTCCTCTACAGCAGCAGCAGCTATCTCTGTGTCCTTGGAGCACAAACTGCTTTGAAAAGTTCATCTGGATTTTTTTTTTCCCCTCTCGCACACAGTTTTAAAGGCACAAAAAGACCTGGGCATAGGGCAGGCGATATGGGATACAACATCATAAAGTCACCCCAAGACACCTGTTCAGTTCATGACTGCTTAATTGTTCCTAAAATAGAGGTTCTCTGATTTTTGATGTCTTCATTGTGCTTTTCTGCATTTTTCTTCCATTTCTGTTCTTCTTTTTTGTTGTGGGGACAGAATTACAAATAGCATTCAGCATTCAGGGAGATCCTTGGACTACACATTGGCCCTCTCTTCATTTCGTTATATACCCCAACACATGATTGGGTTTTTTTTTAACCTCTACTGAGCTCTGAGATGATGTTTTCATGGATATGTAATCAGTTCAAGGTAATGCCCTGAGTAGTAAAGATCAGTTTTAGGTCCATGTGACTTTAAGAGCTTTTGGCTTTTTTTCTCTCTGAATTTCTTCATATTTCATCTGCCTTTTTGCAAGAAATCAGAGGATACTTGATTAAAGTTCTGCTGCAAGTTCCTTGCAACTGGTCTCTGTCGTTACCAGAAAAATTCCTCTCATATCCCGTGGCTTCTCAGGCTCCATAAAAGCATTTGTTGAGCGACCTTGTTAAAAGCCTTCTCAGAAATCCAGGTGAATTTTTATGGACATCAGTGTTCATCTACAAGCAGGTTCACTTTTTGAAAGAACAGAATGTTTGTGATATAATGTCCTTTACATCTTACGTTAGGACAAGCATGCATGTCCTTTGTTAGTTTTCCAGACAGTTTGCACAGAGCAGAGATGAGTGTTTAGTGGATTGCAGTTCTCTGGCTCTTGCGTACCTTCCCTAAAAATAGATATTGCTTTAGACACTTCACAGTCCTCTGCCTTAAGGCAGCTTTAAGGAACACTGTTTAACATAAATGAAATTTCAACTGTTGCACCCAGCCTTTCATTTATAGCTTTTAGAAATTCACACAAAGACTTTGCATTTGTTTGCTCTGTGGATGGAGGTTTGGGTTTTTCTTTTTCTGAATGCTACTATAAATGTGCCTGTTGATTGTATTGATGTTGAAAGAACTGCTGTAAGATGTTGAGGCTGGGTGCCTGGTTCCTTTTCATTTTACTCAAAATTGGTTATGGAAAACTGTTTTCATGGTATTATATAAGCAAGATGTGCCTATTCTAGCCCCATATCCAGCAGAGAATCACCTGCTCTTAAATAATGTACAGAGAAAAAATTTACTAGATCTGTGATACTTTCAGTGAGAGACAACACCTATTCAAATAAATTAAATGTGTGCATGATTTTTCTTTGGCATCATGGCCCTACAGCCCTGCATCCGTGGTAGGTAACTGCCTTAAGGTCTGTGCAGAATGGCTGTGTGCAGGCAGGAAAGGAGTTCTGCTCTGTGCCAACTTTGAAACTACTTTGGATTGTTTTGGCAAGTGCTAGTTGGCATGTGCCAAAAATGTGCTAAGAGCTATTTTAATGGTTTAACTGCAGAACTGACCGATTCTAGTGCCTGACAGAATTGCCACGCACAGTTTGGTTTATCAAAACAGATGTAGATAGAACATAACAAAAATGATCTGAACAGACTCGTTTCCTGCCCTGCCTTTTTGTTATGATTCTGGTTTTGAAAATTAATATCAGTCAGTCACTATCATAGTAGGATGTTTCATAAATGGTGGCACAGATTTTTGATGAGTTTTATAGTGAAATGGTAAATTTTTGGTAGTTGGAAGATGAATGACTGATTATGACTGTTCTGAAACTTGCATTTTTTCAACATTCACGTGCATTGTGTATTTCTTCTGCTGCACATATGCTCCAAGTATCAGAGATCGAAGTACTTCAGTGAAGATCCTGTTTATTTGTGGCACTTGGTTTTGGTCCTCCTTCATCTTTGTTGAGCACTGCAGCCTAGTCAAAGCAAGCATAGCCTCACTTCTCTTTCATTACCATAACTTAAATGCAGAATGCCTGTTGTCTCACATGGAAGATGTGTCGGTGTAAGAAGACCTGTGATTGTATTTCTAATGGAGTAATTTAGTACTATTTTAAGTTTAAGATTTTCAAACTGGAGCAAGATAAGCTGAACCTTCCTCAAGGAAGGCTAAGCTAAGGCTAAGGCTAGTAGGCTTAGCACTTGTAGCACTTTTTTTTCCTGAATCTGGTTCTGTTTCTGAGGAACTGCTGTACTGATACCTTGCCTTTTTAAAAAATGGATGACATCTGTTAACAGAACACTGGAAAAGGTCACTTCTTAAATTAGTCTTCCTCATTATAAAGCTGTTTTATTTCTTTCTATCCTAGTGAGATTTCTTTGAAACCTGATGCTTCTCTAGTCAGTAGATGTATTAGAATATGCACAGGAATTGTGGCACACCTTCATTTCTTGAGTGGTCAAACTTAAGAAGGTCCAATTAATATAAACGCAAAATTTTTCTTTTATAGCAAGCCTAAAAAAAACCTATTTGCAGCCTGAGAAGGGACTAAGCAACAGTCCTTTAGAATGGCCATCAGAGAGTGACTGAAGAGAATAAGCCGGAAAGAAAGGAGTTAATTCTGTGAAGACCAGCAGCTCTGCATAGCTCGTTTTCAGTCCCCTGTTATTTTTATCGTTTTCTCAAATCAAAGCTACTGGCTTCTGGGAAGAGCCTTGCCTGACCACTCTGGTGTTAAGCTCCCTACTGCACTAATGGCTGCACCAGCCACACAGGCTGCAGTAGGTGTGTAGTACTTACTATACTATTATACATTGAATGTTTTGGATACAATTCTTTAGGCTATGAAAATAAATCCTGAAAGGGTTCTCCTAGGCTTGTAGTTTGAAAGAAAGGGGTTTTTTATTCCCAAAGGAGGTAGACTGGCATGTTGTCCTCTGCTGCCAAGAGGAGGGAAAAGGGAAGAAGGACAGTTTTTGGTCGAAGTTTTAACTGTCTTTATCGAAGCACTTTAGGACTTGATGTTGGAAACCATGGGTTAATATTGAAGCACTCTTGAAGCTCAGTAGTTAGCCAGCTGGGATATTTCTGAAATAACAGCCTTCACTGATAGAAGGTTACAGACACACGGAAGTTATTTTCTAAGCCTGGGACATTCCTGTTCCTATTCACCTTCTTCCTCCAGTCCCTTCTTTGTGGATTCCTTTTATGAGAGTTAGCTGTGGTAATACTTGTGGACTCCCAGAGCCATCAAAGTTGCTGCCCACTTCCAGGCAAGCATTACTGTTTCGTAGGTAACAACATCCATTACTGGGTCAGCTGTTGTGACAGATCAGCTTCAAATTCAGGTCATAGCTTTTCCAGACTTGAATTTGTCTTTTGAGCTACACTGATTTCACACTTGCATCAGCCCAGCTCATAGACATTTGTATGCATTACAATGGTCAGTGTGTTCTGAAGAACAATATTCTGTGCTAGCACCATTCAGAGCTTGACAGACTTCACGTAATGTATGCCTATTGGGCTGTTTCCAAGAAGAAGAAAAAATAATCTTTTGAATCTAATAATAACTCCGTAATGCACTTGTGCAAAATTATTCCTAATATATCACGGAGAGCAATGAAAAAAACTCTTCATGTTGTCTCTAAATATAAATGAGACAGTTGCCCCTTTCATCTAATTACCATGCTTTGTTTATTATGTCAGAGGCTTTACATACCTCTGATTTGCATATGTTTTGCCTGCTGGGTTTGCTTAAGACAATCTGCCAGTCACATGCCTAAATACTTCTGACATAGTCTGCTTAGTCTTATGATCAATGGAGAAAGATTTGAAATACTTCATGAGATATATATCCTGATCTATCTCTTCCCAAACAAATGTCTGTAGGCTGGTCAGGTATATTGTGCCTTAATGAGACAAGAGAGTGCATTTACAACCCTTGTGTCATTGTTCCCTGTTCATCTGAAGGCCTGTCTATTGTGGCTACAATAAGAAGCTGACTCCTGCCACAACACGCAGCAATACCAATCCAGAGCAGTAACAACTGCAGGGCACGGCGACTAGATTTATGTACGTCTTTGTGTACGTAAAGTTTCTCTGATATGAGTCTCAGGCTACCCCTGAGATATATACCAAGGATATGCTGCTTCACTGTATCTCAAAATAAAAGTCCTGTTGATGCCTTAGGTTCAAATAAATATCTACCCTTCAAATAAATATCTACCCTTATTCCCTTACTCTTGTCTAGTCTCTGTTTTTTAGGTGGCTGGGAGAAGGCATCACTGTCCTTCAGGGTGTTGCAAAGAGATTTCTTTGCAGATGAGTGGATTAGGAAATAAGGTCTTTTTCCATTAGGAATTCCAACAAGATTAAGGCTGTAGCAGAAATGTTTCTGTTTTACACTTGTTAATCCATTTCCTTGATGTTATAGATAGGAACAAAGGTAATGTCAGCCAAGGCCAGTCATGTGGGCCAGTCAGTACCAAAACATCAGTTGCAGTTTTTGTTGCACAGTCTCTTTGTCTTGTTTTAGTCATCCAGACGAGATCCATTCCTCACACAGCCCTACACAACTGCATGAAGTCTGGTAACAGACTGAAGATACTTCCTGTGGATCTACAGCAAGGCAGAGGGCAGGATATAGTCTAACAGATAAATAGATACAAATAGGCTCCAGGGAGCAAATACATGCTTCTTCAGTTATTTCAATGTAATCTAGTGTACTCAAAGGCTTCCAGCCTTGGTATTAGATAGTGGCTGCTGTTCTGTTCATTTTGGCCCACATATTTATATGGGTTTGTGTTGGAAGATATATACAGCTGAATAACATACCTCAAACAACTCCGCTTTAAAATATGGTTCCCCCAAATATTCTAAGTATATAAAAGCGGTTGCAGTCCTTCAGGAAGTGGATGCATACTTGTGGAAAGCAAATGGAAACTGAGTTTTATTTGCAGCTTAAACCTATACTTTTTCAGTAGCCACTGTACTGCTCAAATACCAGATTGTAATTGTCCTTTGTTTTATATAATGTGTTGCCACAACTCAGATAGGCAGCAATATGCATGATAGGGTTTTTTCTAAAGGTGCTTTATATGTAAATGGTCAAACCTTCTGCAGATTGCAGAAAAAATTGTCTACACTGCAAAAACCTCTCAAAGCTTCAATTTTTTTTTTTT
>VYXC01012111.1:913421-955878 GCA_013397175.1 Platysteira castanea | reverse complement strand
TTTGGTTGGTTTTTTTTTTTTTTTTTTTTTTTTAATATTACATGACCTTATTCCTACTTTCTGGCTAGTTATTTCCTAAATGTTAGCTACTGTCTCAAGTAATGTATTCTGCTGGGTTTGGTTTTTTTTTATATTGATAAACGATAAAATCAGCATTCTTGTAAAGTTTTTTGTATTCATTTTCTTACAGGAGCAAAAACCAATACTTCAGTAGAAATGGTGTAACTTTGGCAAAAGTGTCACACTTAGTCTGAAAACTATTTCATACATTTTCATATACAATTACAGGAAAAGGTTAGTGATTGGTAGGTTCTTTTTTGTTTACAGGGAGGGGAAATGATGAAGATGGCACAGCCTTTGTAGGTGTCATATATTTCACTGGTAGAAATAGTTGGCTTGTTTGGCTTGTTATTTTTCTTATATTTGCCAGAAATAATATGTAGTGCATATAATCAATTTCATCTCATATGGAGAACTTTGCAAACTTTCGAAATCAGGCCTACTATCTGTGGTTCTCTAGTAATTTGGTTATAGCTCGATTCTGTCTAAGCCATCACAAGACATTTTCCTCTCCTCTTTGTCCCTAGAAGCTCAAGTCTTCTTTCATTATGGAGGGTGCACAGAAGAGATGAGGAGGGAATGTTGGAATCATCCCATTTCTTTACAATTACCAAACAAATATTGCATTCCTCTTTCTGTAAGCCTTACTTATCTTCTGTCCCTATAAGTTAAATATAAAGGTTAAGCATTATCTTGTGTGCAAAAAGAGCAACTTCTTAAGAAGTAAGGCCAGGAACAAAGGACCAGCAGAATTGTACTAGGGCTGCTTTAACTGTTTTTATACAGGGATATATTCTAACCCAGTTATGTTTTCAGAAACTGTCATCATTCATGTGTAAGTACCTGTATTGCTCTGAGAACGATGCTCAAACTGAGAAATAAACACTTATCAGTATCATTAAAAGACATGACTTGTGCTGTATATGGTAAATGTCTTGTAAATGGATCTTAGGCATAGGGGTTTTTTCCTGAGACTTTTAAATAACTCAAGTAGAAACATTCTTCTTTTCTGCTGCACGGCTTGTTTAATAAGTTGTTTCCCATGTTGCATTTATGCACTTGGTTTTTCAAATATAGTTTGTCCCTGATGAGTTTGGGTAGTTGATTTTGTGCCATTTCCCAGTCTGAGCTCCACTTTGAACCCTGATTCTGTCCTTTGCAGTGTCCTCCCGGGGTACCGCAGCGCACTCATCTGAAGGATTAAGGCAAATACTGAAAGAAAATGCTAAGGACGTACCAGTCTCATACAACAACGCACTTCCAATACCCTGCCCTTGCCCTTTGGTATAGCTTTTCAATTAAAAGTGAAGTTATGGGGATGACATATATGCAATATTTTTGCAGTTTGCTTTTTAAATGTTGTATAGCAGGATTTCAAAAGCATTGTAGCAGTTGAGATATATGCTTTCATCTTTTCTTCAGGACAGGCTGTGTACTTTTTAAAAAGAAATATGCCTTCTTTTTTCTTTTTTGGATACAGAATAATCCTCCTTGATTACTTTAACAGCTTCTTAGCCATGTACTAACTTGCTCAGTATCTTTCCAATATCGAAGTGAGAGCAGTTGATTTGAAATTGCTTGGATAGCACTATTTTTTCTAGTTTTACTTCATAAACTGTAACTCCTGGAGAAATGTATTACTCTACTTATTTGTCCCACAATCCTGTCCTTTCCTCTACCCCCCTGGCTAGTTGTAATCAAAATTATTCAGAATTATTTTAAAATTCGAGCTCTATTTAGAGAGCTCTGAAAGCATTCCTTATTGTTTATTTTGGGGTTGCAGTACTGAGATACTAGGGAATCATTCAGAAGACTGCTGACGTACCTCTGGGAAATTTTTTTCTTCTGTTCTGGTAACAGAAGTGTTCTTATACAAATATTTAGTTAAAATTTTAGGATACAAAAAAGCACCTCACATAGACTGATTTGACAGGTTTCTTTTTGGTCTTTCTAATCTCACAGATGATTTCAGTAATAATTTCTAAGCATATTTTTGAAAGCTTTTGTGTGTGTGTGTTATGTTTCTATCTCCTCAGGGATAAACAAATATTATTCCCTTATTAAGCCAGAAAGAGTAATTTAATGAAAGAACTCAAGGCAATTTCATGTTGAGGCTTCAAAAGATCCTTATATCCAGCACTGTCGCTGGACTTGATCTTAAAAGCCTTTTCCAACCTAAATGATTCTGTGATTTTACCAGTTTGTCTCCATGCTGGAGAAAAAGTTCATCTGGATACTGTGACATGTGTATTCTTACTATACTTAAATAAATGAAGCTTGAAATACTTCTTTTTTAAATTTTTGAATACTTTGTTCAAGTGAAGTCACTGCATCCATGGTTAGATATGTGAAGTAAATACCTGACATAAATGCAGTCTGTGCAAACTGCAGAGTGTGCTGCATCCACAAGTGGCTCAGTAAGTAATTTCTTTTGTTACACATTGGTAAAAATTAAATGCTACACTTGATTGGAAAACGTGGTGATAGTCTGTGGTGATGGGAGGATGGAAATACAGCCTTTGTTCGTCCTTTTTTTTTTTTAAACATATGGCATTTTTTCTTCAGCAATTTTCAACATAAAGTAAAGCCAGCTCTATTCCGTGTTTGATATTTTGAAGTATGGAGCTGCAGTCACCATTCATTTATTTGTGAGAGTACTGCTTCTGGATCCACTTTGTCTAAAATGCAGTTCTGTTAAATGAGTCTGTGAGTGCAGGCAGGTGGATTTGCCTGTTCTGAACAACCTAAGAGCTGCTAATTCTGAGCTAACTCAGTTCTGGCATGCTCACTGGCATGTCATGTGCCACCCGTATTGTCATCACTGGGGGAAAAATGCAGCCTCTCAGTGCTGCCTGCCATCATCTCAGCTGTCTCATGTTCTTTTTTTGTCACTGTGTTTATTGTAATGGTAGAATGTTTATTTTGATCACAGCACTAACCAAACATTAAGTAGAAGATACATAGAATTGAAGGTATTTGGGGTTTTTTTTAGTTCAGCTTGTTTCTAGCACTTAGAAAATAAAAGAACTTCTGAAAGCTCATGGAGTTGAAAGGAAAGTTATAAAACAAATACAGAAAATTGCACAGAAGAGGTGAGTGGAGAAACAAACCAGGGATTCACAAGGAGAAAATTGCTAAAACAGTGTTACTGTGAAGCTTTCCCATGCCACTTGTCCATTTCTCAATTTTGCACTTTCTCAGTAAGAAGTGCTTAGATCTACTTCCCACTTAGAGAGCAGCAAGTATGGCAGGTGCTGCATTTGAATTTGCAGACTGGTACGGTATGGTTGCTTGCTGTTTGCCGAGTTTTCCCAGCTTTCAGCAAGGTAGTTTGGAGGTGTCCTTCACTTTTTAATACTTTGATGTTTCTTACTGATACAGCAATATTGACTCCAGTATTTTTTACCAATGGGGCTAAAGCGTTAAAAATCTCAATTACAGGGAGAACAAACTATACTCTCTTCTGTGTTGAGATGTAGGCCACACTGGTCATACAATGAAAGCGACAAGCTTCTCTTAAAATACTTGCCTATCCCATCTTCATGGGCTGACTTCTTAAGTCTGTGAACATCTCTGTAGAGAAAATCTCTCTGAAAAGCTGCAGAGGAATTGTGCTGGTACCATCCATCTCAGATTACTTTTCTGTCTTCAGGGACCCCTTGTGAAGCAAGTAATTAATCTTGTTGTGGAGTGCAACACCCCCACAGAGAGTATCAAATGAATTAAAAGGGGCAATATTTGGTTACCTCCTGAATCTAATGAAATGTTGTTTTCTGTCTGTTCTTGAGCAGGTCAGCTTTTTCATGCTAACCATAGCATCTGTTATTCCGTCCCTATTTATTTTTCAAAGCTGCTTGGAAATGGTCAATACTGGCAGGCACACTTACATGTTGTTGTCAGTTCTGAACATTACTGCACTTTCAGTATAAATCCTTTGCTTTGGGTTTTGTTTTTGTTTTCTTTGGGGTTTTTTTACTTGTTTCTATTTACAAATTGTTTATTGTAAATAGAATGTTTCAGCAGCAGAGTTTAGAAGGGTACACTCTTAATTTGGCTGCCAGCCTAAATAGCATTACAGGAAAACCTGTCCAGGGATGTGATTGACAGGTATTTTGTCAATAAGAAAGTGAAACTTGGAATCAAGTGTATGAGGTAGAAAGTGGCAAAGACCCCTCATATCTTAAATAAAGATCCTTCCAGTTGAAGGATCCAAGAGGCTTGGACATTGTCTTACAAAATGTCAGCCAAAAAGTAATGTCATGTATTTCAACTCATGTGTTGAACCCACTAGGTTCAAGTTACAAGAACTGCCTCTTGAAGGGTGGCGACAGCCTTCCCAACCAGCTCAGGCAGGGAAAGGAGATGACTTGGGTTCAGTCATATCATTTTGAACGGAACAACTGCTCACTGCCTCTGTCAGGTCTCACCCTGAGTATTTATCCCTAATCTATAAAGGTTTATGAACAAGTATTCCATATTCTGGGATTTTCTAATTTTTGGTGGGAATCCATGTGTCTTGCAATTTGTAGTTGTGACTACGCAGAAGTAGCCTCATATCAATACAGTAGAACTGACACTGAGTTACTGATTGGAGCGCAATCTCTAATTCCTTATTTTCAAGTGGGGATACTGTACTCCAAGGCTTTGCATACAGCACGAACTCGAAAAAGTCAGTTCCTTGTAAAGAACATCTGTTTTCTAGGGCAATTCTCTAAGTTAGCAAGGCTACCTTCTAGTTCAAAGACTTCAAGCGCTTAGGCAGACATAGTAAGATGTGTGGACAGTCAGACCTTAGCTGCACGTTGTTGTAAGTTTGAATTGGTTAACAAGCACTAGTACTTTTTTTAGACTACCAAGGTACCAAGCCTTGCTAAAGAGAACAGAAACCTAACATACAGCTGAAACATTCCTTTTCTAAGTTTTTGTAGGTTTACACCATAAAATAAATGTAACTACTGCCTAGTCTGGAAGCAGACTGTCTGATTGCCACAGAACTGTTGGATATGTTTGCCTGCCTCAGAGATATGTTGTGCTTGCAAATGTAATGTTGCTATTTTTCACCTTTTACGTATATTTTTAAATGTTCATTATTATAGAATTAGGTGAGTTGCATCAAATTAGTGCCTAAACTAGCAGAATATTATTGCAACAAGTACCAGACAGATCATACGGAAAGGGTGACTGCATTTCTGATGAGTGTAAGAGTCTGAATGGAATAACAGACCTCAAATTGTTCATCAGGAGAGAAATTCACAAAGCTGACCTTTTCAAAGGGTAGAGAGTAAATTTAAGCGAAAAGAGTAATGTTAAAATGGTCATGTCCTGTGCGTTGTGTTTGTTCCATTGCACATGTAATATTTTTGCCATCGGTGTTTTTATTCTATTCTTACCACTTTCCATTTTAACAGTTGAACAACTGTGAGAGATAACTTGCAATCCTGAAGTCATTTGACTTGTCATCTTAAGGGGTATTTATAAACTATAGCATTCAGGGAGCCCCCAGTGTTACCTTAAATAGAGAGACTCCTTTTAGGACTAAGAAGAAGATTAGACTATTTCATTTTGGAATGGCTTTTCTTAAACGTAAGTCTAATGATGATTGATAAGAACTCCATAAAACAGGTAGCAAGCTTAACCATATTCTGTATTTTTTATATTATCACTAAAGACCACGTGAAAAGCAAATGGTATGGCTTACGCTACGCACGTGAAAAAGATATTTTTCTCCTGCAAGTACAAGTAGATCTTATCCTCTTCTAATGCTGGTCTATATTAACTGTTTCATGTAGGCAGAAATGCTGCTTTTGCTATTTTATTTTTTTGAGAAGAGTAGGGTTTGTTCTGCACAAACAAAACAGAAAAAAAAGTGCTGGTCTCCCAACAGCCTTTTAAGTTAATTTCTGTCAAGTTTTCAAATTCTAAACAATTTATAAAGGATAATGGAAATTATCCTGAGAGTAATAAGAAAGAAAAAGAGTCAAGTAATTTTGATTCATTTGAGAACTTGATAAAAGAAGCAAGAAATATATGTGATCAATGAAACAAGGTATTTAGAAATATGTTACTAGTTAAAATACTAGTTATTGACATGGAAGGAAGAGGACATCCTTGCTTATAATCTTTAGAATGGTAATAGTCAAGAGAAAGAGCAGATGTAGAGTAGTGAGGTACTTTCTATAGTAGTCAGGTTTTGACCTTTAGTTGCATCTGGTTTGCCAAATGCAAGCATTAGATTACAAAATGCATGACGGAAATTATTTATAGGGGGAACGTGAACATATAGTTGTAGTTGGGTTTGGTTTTTTTTAATGCTGCAGACGTCTGGGTGGTTGTAACGCGTGAGGGTGTGCTTCCCAGCCCAACATCTGATTAGTCACTAATTTAGTAAGGAATGTCCTGGCACAGTTTTGCTGAAGCATGTGATCCTATCAGCAGAATAACATTATATTCTTTTAGGTGTTTCAACATACAGTTGAGTAAAACAGCTCAGCTGTTTTGAAACAAACTTCATGGTATTCCTTCCAAGTCTCCTTGTTTTCTCTTATTTCTTATTGACAGAAGAGATGTTCCATGTTTACTTGCTAAAATATATTTCATGCCTTAAAATTTTTTTTAATTAATATTCCAAATTTTTTAGGGTCTAAATAACACTGAAGATCAATTCTAGACAGCTATAAGTATTTTATTTTTACACTAAGGAAAACAGAAAATAACATATGCTCATATTCCGTGTATTCTGCAAGTTTCCACACTCAGTGAATACAGATGATCAGACATATTAAGTTGACCAATTTATTTAAAATTTTCAGAGATAAATATTTGCTGTAGCGCAAAACTACGTAAGTTCTCCCAAGTCAACCTGTATGTTATGGCTGCAGCACCGTATGACACACACTTCCTAGCTCCTCTTTCAGAAGTTCAGCCTTTTTTTACCAAGTGCTTGGATTAGTGGTATGATTAATAGATCGCTGATGTAGTTGTGGCCATTGAGGTTACTGTAGGTCAGTTCATAGCGAGAGGTAATGCTTAAGAGAATTTCACAGTGAATATAAAAATATCCGCTATTTGTGCTGGAATTATTCTGACAAATGTACTCATAAGGGATTTGAAAAGGCAGTAAATAGTGGGATGGCCAGGTACCAAATTATTCAAGAATATTAAGACAAGGACCAACTATGAAGAATTTCAGAAGATCCTTACAGGATTCTTTCTCAGTAAAATAGCATCTGAAATTCAGTGTAGGTAACTGTGAAGTTATGCAGAAATACCAGTATTAAATTCACATATAAAATAATAGTCTCTGAAGGTGACTGTAACCACTCATGAATAAGATGTGGTCTCTCAAAATCAGCACTGATCAATCTAAATCTACTGTTAAGTAGCAGTAAAAAAGACACACAGGGAAAAAGCAATGACAGTCACATGCCACTCTCGGAAATCTATTGGATGTCAAAATCCTGAATGCTGTGTGTGGGTCTGATCTGCTACCTTCCAGAAAAAGGTACAGGAGAAAAAAAATCCAGAGCACAGCAACAAGGTAGATCAAATATAGGGAACTATTCCTTATAAAGAACAAGTAAATGAGGTAGGACTTTTCAAAAGAGAGAAGGAATAATTAAAGAGAAATACAGTAGAGGTCCCTCAAAATACCACAAGGAACATGCCTTCTCTCTCCACTTTTAGAATGAGGAGGCATCAAAATAGCAGGCAGCAAGCTGAGGAAAAATAAAAATATGTAATAAGTTTCAGAAATCCTTGGCACATGATTGTTTTAAGTATTAGAACTATAGATGGATTTTAAATATAAATTACAGGACAGTTTTTTAAAGAAAATTAGTTGTAGGCTTTTAAATAAAAAATCACCACCTCTGGCTTTGAACGTCCCCAAGCTGCAGATTGTTGGAAGCTCTGTTGTATTTTATGGAGCTATCATTATGTATTTTCCCATATTTTTATTCTGTTGTTTAGATATCCCCAGGTATTCAGTTTTGGCAAGCATTAAAGACAGGACACAGGCCTAGATGGGCCTTTGGCAGACCCAGTCTAGCTGGTCTTGTTCATACAAGCACTGGCTTTTTATTCAGTTAAGTGACACAGTAAGACTGAAATAAATCTATCTATTTATATCTGCATTTGTATATAGATTGTATATAAATGTTAAAGTCTGAGAAATCCGAGATAGAGGTTGCTCAATTTTAGATGGAGTGTCTGTTGCTACCAGCGCATTCCAAGGAAGTTGCAAGGTCAGTGTGTACGTTAACATCACACTTTTATGCATTTAGAAATGAGATCAGAGTATTATAATAATCAGAGCAGTAATAACTGAGGTTTGCATGTCTGATCTTTAAAAATATACTGTTCTAAACATGTGTAGCTTGCCTTAGAACACAAACTGAGATGTGTCTGAACAATTACTGTACGAAGTTCTCATGTCAAGGCTGTACAGGAACAAACTTGCCATTGTGTTCACCATAAGCAGACAGTTTTCTTAGAATGGGTACCTTGACAACTTCTGTCCTAATTGGTTAGCTGAATCAGATATTTTTTTGCTCTAATCGAAGTCTCAAACTGTGGGAATTCAGCTGGAAACGCAATACAATATGATGATAAACAGAAATAGAAGTTTCTGAAAATATATCAGCAGAATTTTTTGTAAAAGTTTCAAATACTTTGCTCAAACTCCTTCCAGATGTACCTTGGAAAATACTTATTTCTTCAATCAGTAATCAAACTCAAAACATGCTGAAGATGCTTTTTTTTTTTTTTTTTGTAAAGAATAATTTTAGCAGGTGGAAATCAGTCTTTTGGGGATTTCTTAGTCCCTGAAAGGAGGTGAAAAGCACTGCAGGTTACCTGAAAAGCAGTTGAAAAATTATATATTTAAAGTGCTCTGAATGTTTTCCAAATAAATTATTTTGGGGGTTGAGGGGGTTTTGTTTTGTTTTGGTTTGGGGTTTTTTTTGTGCTTTGTTTGTTGGGTTTTTTAATAAGGAAAACCCACCTCACTGAACTAAAGTAAAAGTCTGAGTAGAGAGTTATTTTTTCCACCCTTCTACTTTCCCTCACTACAGGAACATCTATAGGAACATTCAGGGAGTTGGGCTCAATGATCTTTATTCAAGATTCTAAAGGAAACAGCAAAAGCTGTGATAAAATATTGTGGATTTTACAGATTTATATAGATATATATGTATTTATATATAAGTAACTTAGAAATTGAAAGCTTAATTTTTCAGTCTTGTAGAAGCAAATTGTACTTTTTAAATGTATTTCTTACAGCTTAACAAAAAGGATTCTTTATAAATCTTTTGATGTCCATAAAAAATGAGGGAAAAGGAAGTTTTAGCAGTGATAGGAGTGGCTGTTGTGCTGTGCAATACAAATGACCTATACATGGTCTATATGTGTTCTAAACCACCTTAGGAAATTGATTGAATTTAAATAAAAATTAATAGTAAAGAGGTAGGGAATGGCAAATTTGTCTTTGGGACAAAAGCCTAGCTAGCTGAAGTTAGTTTTGTCTTCCCAGCAGTTCTGTCGTGCGTCCTGTCATCCTCTCCAGGCAGGGTGAAGGTTATCGCGTGCTCTGCACTTCTGGCTGAGTGTTCTGGCAGCACTTGCCTGGCCAGCTCAGGGGATTCCTCTCAGTCACAACTCAGCAGGTGCCCTTGCTGACAAACGGGTTAAGCTGCAGGTCTTCCTTGATCATCATCCCTCATCTGAACCCTTCTTGACTTCTACTAGCCCAGGAGCCATTTGACTGTAGTTTTTTTGGGGGTAGGTGTGGTTGCTGGAGAGCGCTGAGTTCTCCCTTGCAGTCTTGGCCGTTTGCCTTTTCTGTGGAGCTGAGTGCTGTTGTATTGGCCTCCCATTTCTTTAAATTAGAAGATGTTTCATGGAGGGCTGGATATTAAAAGAGCAGAATGGTTGGGTTTGACAAGTTTTAACTTTAGAGGAGCTCTGTGAAGAAATTGGTTTACCCAGTCACTTCAGGAGAAATTTAGTTTTGTTTTAACCAGTGCACTCAGAATTAACCATCTTACCCAGCTTGTATTTGTGTATGTGTTTGAATTACCATTGTGTGAAACATACTGTTGCTTTTTATAACATATTCTTGCCTCTGCTTCTCACTATTACCTATCTTACGCTTCTGTGTTGTCACAACTGATACTACATAGAACTATTTTTTTTAAGTTTTGAGTTTAGCATTTGAGAAAATTGTCTGCTTTCTCTCTCCAGCTGGTAGGGCTGTAATGTGAGGTCAAAATGTAATATGAACTGTGGTGATGGGTTCCTATTTTTTTTTTTTTTAACCAGCTGATTGATCAGCATACACAAATACATGCCTTCTAAAGTGGCATGCACTCTAACATTTTCTCCTTGACTTAAGTTTGTAAATACTTTAAACTTTGTGTAAATGTACATGTTACTGTTTTTCTTTTACTATATCAGATTTGCTAACTTGCTGTTACAAGTGTTGGAGTTGGAAAGTACTGACAGGTAGTATAGAGATTACCAGTTGCTCCGTCACATAAAAGTATGACCTTGAAACTGAATCATGTTAGTGACAATTTAATAATCTTTTGTTGCAGCTGCACAGTTTTATAAACTACCACACTGAGACTGAATAAAGACAATTCTAATGAAAAAAAGTTCTTTTCAAAGGGAGAGAATATGATTGTAATTTTACCATCAGACATGTTAAACACTGGAGAGTTCATCTCTTGTCGCACAGTAAACAAACAAATAGATCAGTTGATGTTAATAAGTTGATAAATTAGCAGTCATTTAGTCATCCGTCTCACTTCCACTATACAGGAATTGAAAAAGGCTGTGGACCTTAAGGAATCAAAATGAATAACACCTGCTATGAAAATGTTTGGCTAGAAATTCTGAATATTAATCAAGACTTTGGCTCTTTGTGCTGGGACATAAGAATAGGGTTGGTGTCAGTGAAAATTATGAATGATATATAACTGTGTGCTGTGCTTACATTATAATGTACCTGAAGTCCTGCAGTTATTCATCCTTAAGCTTCTAAAGTCTAATTCAGAACTGGTGACCTGTACTTGGATCTAGTTATGGCTTGCAATTGCACTGATCTGTCTCTGGAGAGATTTTCTTACGTTGCACCAAATAATAAATGACATGATTAGGTGGAAAACTGGCTCCTATCCTCATGTTCATAGGATGATTGCAGCATTGAAGTAACAGTGGGTCATCTCAGCAAACTGTGAGCATACCAGCAAAATCTTTTAGACATAGGTGCTCTCAGTATGTGGTCTGAGTATCTTGGTGTATGGTCTGCCTTTCATATAGTTCATCTTTTTGTCAGTAGGAAAATAAACCACTTGCTGAGAAGAAACAGATTCAGATTGCTACAAACCAAGAGACAGGGAGATGGGCAGGTTTCAGAATCTTGAGTCATGTGTGTACCTAGGGAAAAAAAAAAGGCACATTATAATGTGACTTGACTGAATTACAGATCATGAGATGAACTAATACATAAGTACTTTTGTAGAAATGTAGTATAAAAAATCAAATAGTTTCATGAAACAGTATGTAAAATGTTTCCTGAAAATTTTGAAAAAATACTTAGTTATCTTTAGAAATGGTTCAGATCATTGCTAGGTGGGTTTGGGGTTTTTGTTTAGTCTTTTTTTTTCCCCCTCCAAATATTTGTTTCTTTTATAGCTGTTTAACAAGATTCCCTGGCCAAAAAGTCAAGAGCAGTTGAGATTTTCACCCTTAGTGGTAAGATCTACCTTCCTGTCTCCAGCTCCTCTCTGTTTGTCACACAAATCCAGCATGATCTGTCATATTTGTAAAGGGCAAGATTTGCTATCTTCCTGTGACTAAAATGTAATAATCTGCTTTTTAAACTGCAGTTGAAGTGTGTCTTACTTCCTTTAACTCTTTCTGCTTGTGTTTGAAACTTGGAAATACGTCCATGCACCATGGAGCATTATTATGCGTGCTTTGTGAGAAACACTAAAACCTCACAGTGACAATTCATTTTTGCTGATATAAACCAGGTTTTGGTGTCTGTTGATAGGCAGTTTGCTTTCATACTTAATGTTTAATGATCCTCTAAAAATACCTATTCATGTGCTTTGTTCTGCCCAGTGAATATTTCTTGCATGGTATCTTCTTTAGCTTTTTGAATGTTGCACTACTTTTTTTTGTTAAAACGGAATGCTGTTTGTTTGGGGTGTTTTTTCTGAATATGTAGCTTGTGATCTTAAAAATGTTTAACAGTTAATTATTTCATCCAGGTACAAATAAGAATACTGCATAATATGCAGAATTCCATGAAGAGAGAAAAATTTTCCTGAGCACTTTTTTTGTTTGCTTTTATTGGTCTTTGACTGTTGAAAGATTTAATTTTTTTCTTTTAATTTTTTTTCCAATCCTGAACGTTGGTACAGCTAAGTACCAGACTATGTTTTGTGTGCAATAGGTGTCTTCACCTTTTTTAGCACAGTGCTTACTACTTGTGGTGACACCTGGTATAGTACCTCAGCAAAGAACTGAGCATGTTCAACAGGTCCAGTTTGAGGATTTTTCATTTACACTTGTATGAAAGGCTTCCTCTCTTTTAAAACCAGCCTCCTCTGCGTATCTCACAGTGTATGGAGAGACCTCAAAGTTAAGTAGATATAATGAGCATTTGCAGTTTGAAGTCAGCTTTACATAGAAAGAATTGGGACAGGAGACATGCAGCAAATTTTGGTGAAAATATGGGAAAATTTGGCGTGCCCTTCAAATTGATGAAATATGCGAAAACATATACTTTCATATGTGTTTGCTTATAAATATATAATTGTACACATGCCTGCGCACACACACAAATGTGATCAGTTTATTCAGTTTCCCATATTGAAAAAAAGAGGGGAAGTAGTCTGTTTGGGGGGATTTCATGTGTGTTACTAGTATGATCTTTTTTCAAGAGCATTAAAAGGCATTTCACATTACTTTTCATCCTAAATATGTCTTTGACAATGATGGTAATTTTTAAACCCATGCTTTTGCTGAAAATAACACCAGGACAAACCATCTACCAAAAGGAAAATGCTAGACTTTTCCATTCCTTCTGGAAATACAAACTAAACTAGGTGTTCTTTTGGGAGTGAGATTTTTTTTTTCCCTTTTTTTATGTCAGTTGCAGGTTTTTAGGATGTCTTTAAGTGTACAGTAGGGAGTTCATTATTTTTTCATTCACCTTCATTCACCTTTCATTCGCTCACCTGGAAGTGAGACTCATTCATAGCTGAATAATTACACATTGAAAGCACTGTGTTTCCTTTTAGGTGAGGAGAGACATAGAAGGCAGCAGTGGCTGTGAGTAGTTCTGGAGCTGGTTGGCCAGCTAAAGCATGCCACAGGCTGACTAATCAAAGTCTTTGAAAGCTTGCAGCCTGGGTGGGACACACCACCTATCTCCTAAAACCCTAGAGCATCATCAGTATCTGAGTGTGTGAAAGTGTATGTGACACTTTTTCCAATCCTTTTAGCTTTTCAGTGAGGCTGCTTCCTTGTCTCTGGCAAGAACATATCTTTTATTTCTCTTCTTTTACTGAAGACTTCTGCAGTCTTTGGTGCCTGCCTGTAAAAGAAAAATTTTGCATAAATGTCCATATTATTTGGGGAAAAGGCCACGTAGTTGATAATTATGGTACATGTTCAGTCCAAGTCTGTACTCAGCAAGAGCAAAACTGGTAAGATTCCCTGATCAAGCAATATGTCAGACTGGCATCTGATCTGCATGCTAGCACATCTTTCAGGGTGTCTTCATGGCTGTCAGTAAAGAGCTGTTACTCAACAGCTCTCAAGGAAGTTTTCAGAAAGGTCTAGAAGAGGTCAGCTTAGTTGAAAACAGGATAATGGAGATAAGCGGAAGTAAGAAGAATTTATTCTTAAAGTTATCCAAATAACATAAAGAAGATCAGGTACTCTGGAAAGCTCTGTGTAAAAATGTGGTAATGATGGCCAACAGAGCATGATGAATAACTTAGAAAAGAGGTCAAAATGTGTAAATAACAGTAACACTGGGAATAACTACATTTCTGGTCTCTCCCACCTTACACTGGTTATGGTAAACATAGGAAGAGTTTACAGAACACTGAGGATGTTTGAGGGCATGCAAGAGCTTATCTGCATGAAGCAGGTGAGCAAAATAGGGCTTTTAAAGCTGAATGCACTGACCAAGAGGAGGACATTGTAGATAAAATCTTTTTCCTCTTGAATACAAAACCAAGGGCTTCCATGTTCCTTTCAGAAGTAATAGCAGAAGGGGGAGGAATTCACTGTAAGGTGGAAGGGGTTGTTCTTTCTGTTGAAGAACCACCAGAGGCAAGGGCAGGGAAAATTTCAGAAAACACTGCGTGTGAGAAGTGAGAGAGACACAGGAAGGCTGGAATATAGCAGCTTAAACAAAGAAGTTGCTCAGAGAAGCACTGATTAGTCATGTGAGTTGAGGCCTCAAAAGTGGCAAGAAGGAACTTAAAAGGACAGAGAAGAGTGACTCAAGTCCAGTGCAGTTAATGCAGTGCTTAGCTGCAACTAGGCAAGGAAATAAGAATCTCCTTGAAAAATAACATGAGTTGGAAAAGACTTTCCTTCCTCAGTTCTGTAATTTCTAGTCACTTTGACTTTTCCATACTGGAAAAGTTTTAAACTGATTTTTAGCAATGTTAAAAAAATGGTCAACTCTTCTAAATAGCTTCATCTTTCAATTTTGCAGTCCCAGTAAAAAAGCCCCAAACTATAATGGACTGCAAAAATGATAAATGACTGTGAAAAGCTAAAGAGAGTGAACTGTCATCTGCCTGTTCCAGTGTAAGACTTCTTGGATACCAGTTGAAGTGGCTAGATCAGAGCAAACAATATTGGGTAGGGTTTGGCTGGATTTTGTTCCCAAACAGTATGCAGTTAAGCTGCAGATGTCCTTGCCACAAGATGTTATAGGTGTTATCATAGGATGGAAATCCACTCAGAGCTAAAAAATAGGCATCACTGCTGACTCAAACCTCCACAAGCTGGAGTCTGGAAGACTATCTGTAGAAGGCAGCAGTGTGGTTTTTCCTTGGCTGTTCCTTTTGGATGCAGTAGCAGATGCCAAAGCCCTTTGGCCTGATTCAGTGCAGTGCTTTTGTTCACCTGCTGCTGTTCCACCCAAGTGTTCTTGGAGAGGTCATTACATCTCATGCAGCTGTAAAATAATGTGGAAACTGATCTGCTGGAAACCTCCAGATGGGCCAATACAAATTCTAATTCTCTTGAATGCGGAAGAATTTAGAATTATAAAAAAAATTAGATGGATTTTCTAGATAGTCTTCTTTGTGATACCAAGCAAAATACTTCAGTGTGATTGCAGTTCCACTAATTATGTACTCATGCTGTTCTCAAGTATGATTTTCAAAAGTGATGAGCAGTGGTACCAGTAGAAACTAGTCTTTGAGTATTGAAGTGTTTTATAAATGCTCTAATTCCAAGCAAACGGATCCTTGACATTTTAGATAGGTACTCATTTAGTAGGCAGTTTTGAACCTAATCTTTCCAGGTCTTGCTTATTAATAAGTAAATAAGGTGATATTATGCTCCTTACCTCAGTGAGGCTGGGGAAGATTTGCAAGGAACTGTAAAAGTAAACAGTTTTTCTGCTGTAGCGATAAGCTCTGTGTAGAGTGTGACAAAGAAATGAACAGTCCAAAGCTGCACTTGAAGAGTTTGGAATACATCAAGTTCCCAGGCTGAAATACAGGGAAAGACATGATACTGAAAGCTTTTCAGCTTCTGAGTGTGATCATCAAATGCTTTAAAATGGAATATTTTGTAAAAAGGCATTTTACATAGTAAATGTACGTGGTTGTGTAAGAGTATATTGCAGTGCATGGAAACTAAAGCAGCCCAAGATGCATAAGGGGTTCAATTCCGTTTGCTTTCAGTTTTGATGCTACATTTAAATTTTGAATTATGCTCCTACATGTTTGCAGATTTCAGTTACTTCTTTTGCTTCTTTTCCTAATTAGAAGACATCACAACTTTGATCTGAAGATGAAATTATTACACAGAATCATTTCATTAATTAAGATTTCTGAATTTAGCAGCTCTGTTGTTTCAGGGTAAGCTTGAAGAAATTCGACTCTTAATTATTTCACCTATAACTATCAGAAGTAAGAAAAGAAAAAAGAAAAGGAAAGAAAAAGATGATTACATTGGAATTTGCCAGTATTGGTGACCATGGAAAGTCTCAGTTGTATTATCAATGCTTATTTATATATTTCATTGCATAATTTAGTCAGAGGACTTTACTCCCTTCTTTTTAGATCTTCCTTGTCCTTTTGAAGAAATTTATATGAAAAAAAGAGGGAAGGGTACAATCCTTTGTCATTCTGAAAGTTAAGCAGCTTTCCAGAAATTATGTGTTACTCACAATGCACCATATATAGCTTAGCAAATCAAAGATACGTGGCATACCTTTTTTCCAGCTTTGCCTTTTTTTTTTTTTTTAGTTTATTTTTACCATGTGACATCCCCAGGACAATTCTTACTGTCTCATGCAGGACAGGCAGGTATAAATCTTGCTCGGTTCCTTCCTAGAAAAAGAGATTTCTTATGTGAAGATCTCTGGATGTAATGTGGATTTGAAAATATATTGAGAACGACAGGTCAGTGTGTTCAGTGAGCGACGGAAGCCGTGTGAAGGAGCAGTGCTGAGCACTTTTTTTTACGACAGACATACTTGGAGTATACAGGGATCCTTGGAGTCTTGGACTGTGTGACAAAGCTTCACCAGCACAGATAAGGTTGCGGGGGTGTTGAAAATTAATAGAGATGTAGCTGGTGCAACTGGAGTGACAGAATCCGTGTCATGCATGCAGCAATAGGAGGAAAAGCCATAGGAGGAAATCCATATTCAATTCACCTTCACAGAGGCAATCAAAGTATTTAGGCAGAAGGCCTCCTTCTGCCAGCATACTTTGGTTTTTGAGGACTCTGGCAGCACAGTGTTCTGGTATTCCTATTTAAGATTGCTTGTGGCAGATGAGCTTGAATCAGAACTTAAAAGCAATGCAGTTAATCATTATTGAAAACTTGTCTTCCCATTCCTTATTTAAAAGAACTACTAAGTTTTTGTGGATTTTTTTCATCTGTAAATTTAGTCATTGGAGAATAATTTGGCTTCTTCTGACAGCTTGTGACTGACGCTTTGTAGGGAGGAAAAAAGGATTTTTTTATAGTTAAGAGTAAACTCTTTGCTCTCATATCTTCAAGTCTGTCACTTTATTAGAGTTAATTAGCTTCTCATCATTTTGGTTGCTTCTTACACCTGAGAAAAATGGGAGATGTTGAGGAAGATTTCCAGTGGAAGCAGAAAAATAAAATGTACTAAGTGGGTGGTGATTCTCCCTCACATGACCAGAAGGAAAACAAACTGTTTGGCTTTTGACTGTGCTTGCTACTAAACACCCTGTCATAGTATGTGAGGTGAGTCACGACTTGTTTATTTATAGCCACGGCCAATCAAAGCCGACCGCTCTGAACTTCATTCAAGACCAGCACCCCTTAGGATGTCTTGTAAACATTTGCTCTCTGAGCAAGGAGCATTCTTCCTGGCTGCGAGCAGCACAGGTGCCTGGCTGGTGGCTCCTAAAGCACAAAACAGACTAGAAGATCGGTGCCTGGATTATCTAGATTGGTAGAGAGAGAGAATTCCCCTTTCCATCTGAAATGCCAGACAGTGAGGATCTGGGACAAGATGACAGGTACTGTACTTTGCTTGTGCTGGCCCTCCCGTGCAGTGCAGGAAGGACTGAGGCTTCATGTAATTAATCTGTGTGTGCTCCTGAGTGCTCAGCCTGAGATCAGTTTTCTCTGTGTTGTAACCAATCTTCTGCTTCTCGAGGGCTTTGCCTCTAATGCTGACCTTCTCAGGAGGGAAGTGGTGAGTCCTAATGTCTGATAGAGGGTAAATAGGACAGTTCTGAGGTACTTGTTAAACTGAAGCAGAAGGAAAGAAAATACTGTGTGGTTTCTACCTGGTCACTTTTCCCTTCAAAGCCTCAAAATGTCAGGCATGGAAATAGTTTGTTTGGAGCCATGCTACTGAGAGAACCCTAACTCATTTCTGTGAGATAGGGCACCGTGTCCCTTTGAGGTATGCCTGTCTTTCTGAAGTTCAGCTTTTATTTTAATTAGCTGATATAACCAACAGTCAGGACAAAACCAAAAGTAATTAGATCCAAAACTTGGTAACAGTTTAAAAAATACTATTTTCTCAAATATGATCCAGCACATTCCTATGAAATAAAGGCACTAATTAAATTTAGCTGAATAGTTTTTAAAAATAAGTATTTCAAAAGTACATGTTATTGATGTTTGGCTATGACAGAGTTTATAATCGAGATTTCTTAAAGTCCACATGATTTTTCTGTAGTCTTGATGCTAATCAAAATGTTGGCTCTAAAATGGTGTTAATGAAATACTTAATGTTGTAAAAAGAGTATTTTTCATGTATGTAGAAATAAATGCCTTTTTTTTTTTTTTCAGAAGTTAGTAAACAAAATTCCAGAATACAGAGGCAAATTTAAGAAATTAGGCAATTACAAGGATCGGGAGTGAGCATTTCATTATGGCTTTGGATTTGATTTCTTCTAGTTCAATTTAAATTTGAACATTTATGTGGATGTTTTTCCAGTATGTTTGTCAATGTGTTGTGAGACGAAATACAGGAGATAGTTCTGGTTGTCTGTTGTAGAGCAGCGTATTCAAGCATTGCCCCCTCACTGGATGAGCGTGGGTGAATGGATCCCCAGGGGCATAATTGGGTCTCTGCAGGGGTGGGGTCACCTACGCATTTCCGTTTGCAGGGATATCTGGGTTGTGCCCTATATTTTTGACATAGATTACAATTAACTGTAGTTGCAGGTAGCATTTTTTCTTCTCTTAAGGAAATGTTGACTCATTGCTGATAACTGCCAAAGTGTTAATTGCTATTCTTTAACAAATGCTTAGTGAGGTTTCCACTTTGTTCAATTGTTTACTTTTCAATAAAGAAAAACGGAAATATGTGTGACACCTTAAAAAAAGTTTTCAGCTTTGTAATAATATCTATTACCTGTAATAGATATTGTAATAATATTGTAATAATATCTATTATCTGTAATAATATCTTTGTAATAATATTATTTTGTTCACAATTCTTTCTCTATAAAGGCTTGCAGCAAACTTTGGCAGCTAAACAGAAGAACCAATGTCTAAGGCTCTAAGACCTCTTTTCTATCAAACTTGGGGGATTTTGTTTTGGTTTTGGAAGAAAAAGGATGAGCTTTTCTAAAGCAGTAACCTGGAAAAGCATAACAGAGCCTGCTCTGCCCGTTTATCATTTTTGAAGCTACCATTAAATTAACTGATCCTGATGCTCATCCCTCATCCTTTTGTGTCTTTGCTATTGAGCAAAAAGGTTTGGGAAAGTAGTTTATTCAACAGATTCCAGTTTTTTTCCTGAAATCAATTTGCGTTTTTGTCTTGGTCATAACAAATAGGATATAACTAGAGAACATTGCTAGAGAAGTGCTAATGAGGTTTGGTGGAGGTCAGGATATTTTGGTCCAAGTTAAACAAGAGGGAATAGAAGGAGGAGCTATGGGAGCTGTACAGGAGCAATTAATCTTAGAATTGCAAAAGAAGAAATTGTAATGTAAATGCACAGATAATAGTGTAATTTTAAGGGCACACTGAATCAAAGCTTCAGCTTGTATGTATTTAAAAAAGGAGAGCAGCAGTATTTTTGTTGAAGGTGCAGAATGAGCTTTGATCTCTGATTGGTTTCAGTGCACTGCCCTCCTTGTAGGCCCTTCTCAGATGCAAATACTTGTTACATCTTCTCTCCTCTCGCATTCATGTCCTCCTTCAGAAAATATGTAATATTGTGTCATAAGTGTATTTCATGAACATTGTTACATTATAATTAAGTATGTGGCATTGGTCAATAGTCTGTTAGTCATACTGTGAATTTAAATGAAAAATAAGCAAAGGAATGGATGCACAAATACATCTTAGTAAGGCTAGCCAAAAAGCTAAGAGTTTTGAAGAGCTGGTACCCACTCATATCTTCTGTTTTGTTTTGGGTCATGATCATGGGTGGTAACAGATAAAGAACAGTGAGGAAATATGTGGCCATGGGTAGAGGACTGAAAACAATTTAGCATAAGAAGATATTTTCCCTCAGTAATTCTTTATCATCAGGTCCACTACAGGTTTGGTGTAACACAGTATAATCTATTTTTTAAAAAAATGACAATTTGTGAGGAATCTAATGATAGTCAAGAATGTATAAAAGATACTGTGAATGCTGGTCCTGAAGTGGTGGAAGCACATGGCTTTAGGAACTCTCAGTAATGCATCAGAGTAGTAAGTGATAACCCATCTGTACAAAATACATTAAAACCCACTGAAAAGAGTCAAAATGAAGTTTTTCACAGAAAAAATTACAGCCGTCTTGTTAGGTAACACAGAAAGTAATTTTTTAAAAATATTCTTTGGCTCTTGAAAATCCAGTTTTCCCCCCCCTTTTTTTTTTTGTGCCACTGCTCTGCACTTCAGGGAGTACTCAACTCATCTTTCCTAGCTGTTTGACTTTGAAAGGCCTTGAACTAGGAATATCCCAGCTGAAGAATGTGGAGGCTGTGAAGGAGGAAAATTGATTGATTTTGTGAAAAAGGACTAAAAGAGTTGTCTTTGCAAGAGAAAAATAAATCCTGAAGAATTGCTTCCAACAGCTGGGCAGATCTGTTTAAAGTTCTGCAAATGGAACTTTGTGGTCTTGTTGCTTGTTTCCTTACTTTTCTGAACGAAAAGGTCTCTTTTGTGTTACCAGTGTCTGTTAACATGGGAACCTGACCTGAAAGATCCCAGCCCTTGTACTGTCTTGGTAAATGGACAACAGCACGTAGTAAATAGCATTATAGTTTTTGGTAATCAGAAAGCAAGTCAGTAACAGTATTTACATGGCACTGAAACACTCCATTTTCATGCAAAGAGATGTTTTTAAAAATCTACACCTAATGACTAAGTCATGCGTTTGGACTGATGGCACTTGACTGTCAGATCATGCTTTGAATGGCCTGGAACTGCGGGAGTAGCTGGTGTTCTCCTCGGGGGAGCTGGGCGGGAGTAGTGCAGGTCAGAGGAAGGGTTTCCTGTGAGAGCTGGCCTACCAGTCTGCTCACCAGAGTCTCTCAAGAGGAGTTCCACAATGAAATGCCCCAATTCAATTGGAGTGTATTTTGTTCGTTTTAGCAGGACATTCAGCAAAAAGTGACAACATTTAATACTATCTGCTGCATTGAGGAACTTGTATACTGGAATCACCTTCAAAAAAAGCTGGAATTAACCAGTTTGTGTTTGGTCAGCTAAAGAAATACAATGCAGCTCCTTATTAAGACTTCACAGGATGACTGATGTATTATACCTGAATAGAAGAGATGAACGAACACATGGCCTCCAGGATAAAGTCCTGTTAGTAATGAGTCATTTTTTTTTTTAAAGCAATCTGTTGGACAAGATGAATTCCCCTATCTCTTTGCAGAACATTTCAGTGTATTTTTCTAACAATAGGTTTGCTTTCATTTTCAGAAAACTTTGTTCTTGACTAGTAATATAAGCAAAAAAACTACCTTCATTTATAGGATTGATCCTGCTTAGCAGAGCACCAGTGATAAAATGTTCCCCTGTGAAGAGAAGAAATACAATTATGGCTTTAGTTTAACACACTGAGCAAGAAGTATATAGAGTCAGGGATGAAAGGTTGCTTATAAGATGTTTTGCTGAAAGTCACGTGGCCTAACCAGTCTGCTGTGCAGTCCATCGAAAAAGGCACATCCAGGCTCCACAAATGCTGATGATTTAAACATAGTTCTTGTACAGTAATATTAAAAAAAAAAATCATCTTGGTCAGGAAATAAAAGGGGGCATGCATGTTACTGAAAGCTGTGAAATAAGGGTTTTTTTTCAGCTATTTATTCCACACCTTCCCTTTGGGGGGGAAAAAAAAAAACCAAACCAAAACAAGAACAGCAAATTGGACTGATCCACTGTTAATAAAAAAATTGAAGTGTCAAATGAAGATAGACAAGGCCAGGAAGAAAACACTTTAAAACTTTGAGAAGCAATGTTGCATAGTATTAATTAATTTCATTCTTATAAACAATGTATTTGAGCTAGTGGAGGTATGATAATTAAAGGAGATTTTTGGATTGTGTAAATGTTAGCTGCTCTTTAAGGCTGATAGCTACATTCTCCAGCTTCAATTTAAAAACAAGATCTGTCTGTATATCCTAGAGATCCCAAGGGTGCCAAAGTCTCCGCATTGAAGGGATGGTCAACTGTAATCAGTTAAAGGATGTTAACCACCATACTACATGTTAGTGAGCCTAAATCTGTGCAGCACCTGTGGATTAGCAATGGGAAATAAGGTGCATATGGATATCTACAAGCTGGAGAGAAAGCTTCTGTTAGAAAAGCTTCGTAATATTTGTAGCAAAAAGACTGTACATGAAGATTCTCCCTGAAGTCTAAGAACAGAGTGTATTTGTGGATTCTTCCTGTGTTTGCTTTTTCTTTCAGTGACACAGCATCCTTTTGAGGAAGTCTTTGAAGCAAGGAGGATCTTACATGGTGTCCCAGTGATTCATTTAAATAGCAGGTCTTGATGACTTGGTCATGGCCACATGACACAAATATAATTATTTTAGTATACTTAACGATTGCATAGGATCCAAAAGTGGCACAGGATGGAGCACAGTTCTACATAGTCACCTTTAAAATTAGCCACATAGGTCATTAAAATGCTGTGCTGTGAGTTTAGTGGTGCTGGCCATTCTGTCTTTCCACATAGTGCACATAACATTCACAAATGTGTTACATTGTGTTTCTGTGAGGCTAATCAATAGTGCATTGTGTTCCACCACAGTTCAATAGTAGATTTTAGTGGTTTTGCCATTTGTGCTTTAATGCACTTATCTGTAAAATGTCCTTTTAACACTATTTTATATTTTGGAAAGAGAAAGGGATGTTTATTTTCATTTTCAGTATATGCCCTTCTGAAATTTATATGTAAAAAAAGGGATTTTTTTACATGAACCTTTTTAGTCTAGATACTATTTTAAATCATTTATCTCTGTACCTTAATAATTGAGAAGAAAAATTTCAAAACCTACGTTTTTGTATAGGTCTGCAGGTATAAAACATTTGCTTCAGAGAAAAACTGTATCATTATAATCACTCCCTTCTGCACTGTGGTGACTTCTTTCTTACAGCAGAAACCTGTGAAAGCTCTGAAAAGGTAGACCTGCTTGACTGGGGTGTGCTGACAGTTTACACACTGGATTTCATTTGGTTAAGTTTCATGATGAATTCCTGGTTGCCTGTTTGTCCTTTGATATCCAGATCCCTTACAGTGGCACCATTTTATAAGTTCTAGATATTACCTTTAAAAAACTACAAAATAGCCATATTACCTCAATAATAATAATCAATATTTTGATTTACATATCTTTAGGAATATAACTTTCTGTTCTTCCACCTTGACTACTACATTCTAAGTTACCCTGAAAATGACAGAGGACATAGGCTTCAAGTGTGTGTAGTTACAGTTGAGAAATCAAGAGAGTTTAGAAGCTCTATAATTACTAACTCTGTGTTTATGTGGGTGCAGTCCTTCCGATCCACCACATCATGGTGTTCTCTGTCACTGCTGCAGTTCTGAGTAGCGTATCTGCATGAAGATACAGAGAAAACTGTGTACATATAATTAAAAAAAAAATCCAGCACATCACGAAGAGATCTTTAAACCAGTAACATGAGATCTGCTGACCTTTCTGAGAGAAATGTGATGGGGCTTTGCTTGAACAGATGTCTAGCTACGAAATGAGAGCATGACACCATCAGTCATTTTTAGCGAATGTAATGCCACTGACTCTTCTGGCCAGAGTTTGTGACCATGATCGGTGGAAGCGTCTGGGTGGTAGAGTGTTCTGGGCAGGTTTTTTTTACAATTACTAGGCAACAGTTTATATATTTGCTCAGTTGTTGAAATGATGCAATAGGCAGTCAGAAGGATGTGAGTAATTTATTTTTTCTGAACACCCTCAACCTTATTGACGGTCATTTTAGAATGGAAGTGTAGCATTGTATATCAAACTAAGGATAAGTGATGGAAGCATAAAATGTTATTTTTCTAAATGATCCACAAAAGCCTTTGAAAGTATTCAGAGAGAGTTGGCTGCTTATAAAGGAGCACTCGGACAGCAGTCCCCAAAGCTGTTTTGGCAGGAAGTGTAGGGTTCACATTTAAGTCATGTATTAAAGTATTGTGAGTAACCCCACTAATATTATGCTAAAATAGTTTTTATATTCTTGGTTGACTTATGTCATAGTCAGACACTCCACTTTCATCATCTATGTCACTTCACATCTTCTTATTCCCTTTTTATCTTTAAATGTGATCACTGGAAAATGAATTTCTCTGGAGTATGCATCATTGTGTGCCTGTTTCCTTTTGATCTAATGCAGGCGTAATAGTTATCTCTGTTTTACAGGGCCATGACATAACCTCTCTGTCTTTGTATACATATATTATATGTTGTACATACAACTGTATGATGTACCTCCTTTCTTGCTCACTCCTCCTTCACCAGGATCTGTTGCTTCTCCCTTGTTCCAAACCTCTGGGCTGTGGGTAACACTGCCATTTAAGTGAGCTCAGGATAAAAAGACAGGAAAGGTAGACATGACCAAGGCTGGTAGTTGTTGGCAGGTGTGAACAAGAAGAGGCAGCATGTGCATCTGGTTGTCACGCTGAAGATCAGCAAGCTGACTTTCTTACACTTCTAATTGCCTAAGATCAGAATAAGGCTTCAAAATAGTCCCTGGTGTTCCTTGTAAAATAGAAAATTGTAGCTATTGTAGAACTGACAAAGGTGTCTTACAATTTCTTGTGGCCTAGAAGCAACTGCCAAGTACTTTTTTGTGGAGCTTAGTAGTGGGTTTGCAAAGTTTTGAAGAAAATTTCACCTGTACCATCCACTCCTCTTGCTTGTGTTCTTGTCCATGCACCACATGTGAACCACATGTGGCCAAAGCATATAGCAATATATGTTATCTGCACTACAGCTTATGCTTTCAACAATTTGGCTAAAGAAAGCATTGCTAGCAACCAAGCAAAGCAACTGCTGAGAACTTTCCCTGCAAATGTGCACTTTTTCTTCATAATTTGCGTTTTATTTTGAATTGTTACTAGCTATCCCATTGTGCCTTGTTGTATCTCCTCCTCTTCAATCTATACTGTCTTTATATTAGAGGTTAGCATCTACCTGAAAATAATTTGCGTTTTTATTGTACTTTATGCTTTCATCTTTCTGTTTTTGCTATTAGCTTAGAATTATTAAAGTGAGTATCTACAATTGTCCTACGTATTTCAAAGCTGTAATTTGATAGTAGGCATCAGGCCTGTTCATTTTTGCTTTGTGCTTCCACAGATTTTTATTTTGATTGTCAACAATTTTAAATAAAGGGTAGGAATAAAAGTCTGTAAAAGGATTTTGTTATTCAAAACACTGTCATAATAGTAGTTTTCAGTACTGGAATAATTGGGCAGCTCTTAAAATGCTTATTATTAATGCTGTAGAATGGTTTACAAAAGCTGGAAGCAGTGTTTCTTTAGCGGGAGTAGCCTATCCATAAAAATTGCAGTTCCCGTAGGCCAAAACCCTGGCATAATACTTTTTTGAAGCTGCTAATTAACAGAGATGATGGAAATTGAAATCTCTGCTGTGGGTGGGATGCAGACAGAAAGTTCTGTGTAACATTGCTCATCCTGCCAGCTGGGTTTCTGCAGTGATCTCTGTGAATCACAGAATCACAGAATCACAGAATTTCTGGGTTGGAAGAGACCTTCAAGATCATCGAGTCCAACCCGTGTTCCAACACCTCAACTAGATTATGGCACCAAGTGCCACATCCAATCTTTTTTTAAACACATCCAAGGATGGTGACTCCACCACCTCCCTGGACAAACCATTCCAGTGAGTTACATTATGGTTTTATTTACATCCTCTGTCCAGAGCTAATATCTGCATTTAGTGCCTTGCATGCCTGGGAAATTGCAAAAGTCATCTACTCCAAGACACGGGGCTCTTATCCTATGTATTTCAGGTGCACTGTTTTAAATAGTTCATTGTTTCTTTTCTCAAAGGGGAGGGAAAAAAACCGTCACCCTGACTATGTGGTAATGTAAGAGGAAATCACACCACAGCAACACTAAATTCTATAACGCAGTCAGGAATAAGGCACCAGTTTGGGGGTTTGGACTTTAATGAGCCTTGCCCCGTGGCTGAAGCCGCCGTTTCCTGCGGGTCGCGGTCCCCTCAGGGCTGTGTGGCTGTGTCCCCTCAGGGCTGTGTGGCTGTGTCCCCTCCGGGCAGTGTGGTCCTGTCCCCTCAGGGCTGTGTGGCTGTGTCCCCTCAGGGCCGCGTGGTCCTGTTCCCTCAGGGCTGTGTGGCTGTGTCCCCCGCCCCACTCCCGTCCCTGGCTGGTCCCCGCGCCGCTGTGCCACCACCTCGTGGCCGACGAGGACAGTCGGGAGGCAGGGAAGGGTTTCCGCGGACCATTTTTGACCGAAATTGTGCCCTTTTAGGAACATGAGGCTGCGAAGACGGTGTAGCTGATAGGAGCTGGGAGTTTGATCGGACCGTCTGTGTATCCCCTTATGGCTGTGCACCGGCCCTTGTACAGTCATTTTTCATAATGAAATTTTCATTTATCTTGTAATTCAATCCACCTGTGGCAAAATGTTTACTATTAAGGCAGTGATGGATTAGACATGCAATGGGTTATACATCTCAGTAAAATGACCAGAGTTGCTCATGGCTGGCTTGCATTCACTGCATCGAAGCTGTCTGTACTCAGCAGTGCATTGTGTGAAAGCTAACTCGGTAAAGCTGGTGTGGAATTTACTTCAGATTCTCAGTATTTGCATGGTGGTTCATCCATTCTTTGTACCAGTTTGATTTGGCATTGACTAGCCTGTGTATGTCTTTATTATTATTTGTTGTTTTATAAAACAGCTTTGTTATAGACATTTTGTTTACTCAACAAAGGTATATAATGTGACCATTTAAGCTCAATGCTAGATGAACTGATCAGCCCCAAATGTGATAGACACATATGCTTTCTCATGGTTTTCACCAAATTCTTTGATACAGGTTTTTGAGGGGGGCTATTATTTTATTAAAAGTACGGAACAGTCATAAGATAAGCTTTAGAAACAGTCCTTTCAATATAATAGAAAAAGTAACATTCAGTAGGAAAATGAATGTAAACAGCAAGACTTCAAGAGCAATTTCCTTTTATTCCAGGTTGGGTAGCAATTTCATCATCATAGTTTGCAGAACAAGATAAAAAACAGGAAAGAAAAAGCACAAGGATTATATGCATAAAATGAAATTGATTAATATGTATCGCCATCTTGTGGCATGGAAAATTACTGTGGTGTATTTTTTAAAGAGAAAATATTATTAAAAAACAAGTTTGAGGTCAGTTGCTTGATTTAGATGACAACTGTGCCTTGAACTCAATGTCTTCATATGACCAGAATGAATAAGCAGTAATTTTTATATGGACTGAAAATTGGTACTACTGAACAGATTAATTTCTTTTTACTTAAAAAGATCAAATTAGCTCAGTATAAAATACACAGAAACAAGCACAAGTGTCTCTAGCATAGCAGCAGCCATTGGATTGCCAGAGGCTGTGGCTTTACAACATGATGTTTTCAACCAGTTTCAACTTTCATATGAGCTGTAAACAAAGTTGGGTATTTTTGTTTGTTTTACTCAGCTGGAAAGTCACCGATTCCAGTCAAGACTACAGACTGAGAATAAATCAGTGCATTTCAGAAGCACTGATGAATTTATTTGTATTTCTCCAAGAAATGTCCCACTTTAAGGAACAAAACCCTGGCAAGGTAAGCACTCCCCAGTAAGATTAACAGTTCTCTATGGTTTAAGAAAAAGGTGAGATAGATTTATAAAAAAACGAGTGCGCAAGCAAAAAAAAAGGGGGGGAGGGGAATTTTGATACATTCAGTCATGAGTTTCTGCTAACTTTTTTTTTTGCTGTGAAGAATATGGGTAGGTAGTCAGTGAGAAAAGCTGTTCACAGTGAAGTTTATAGCAATACACTCCATCCCCTTACAGCTGTTGGAACTTCACCAGTTATTCCATGGACTTTTTAAAGGAAATCTAAAACATCAGAATTTAATAAAAACTTGAAAAAGCAAAGAAGTAAATAGATATGTTCCTAGACATAAGCATGTTTTTTTTTCTCAAATAACTTGTTTTCAGGAATAGCTGCATGAAGAGAGTTCCTCATCCTTTACTGTGATAATTTTTTTTTTCTATACACTTATAGTTGGTGATTTTCCCTTTTTTTACTGAAAAGACTGAGCTGGAGAACCCAGTTCACAAAGAAGCAAGCAAGAGTAAGGCTTTTTTTCCTCCAGCTAGGAAGACTGTCATTATTGACTTCCACGCGAAAGTGAAGCAGGGGTTTTTTTACAAAGAAAAATATAAATAATGTAGAAGTATATTTTGATAATAGTAGATTACATTTTTATATTTGCATTGCTAAATACAAGTTAAAAGAAGACTCCGAGGCTTTTTCTCTTTAAATCTCTCTTCATTTTGCCAGAAAATCTTTCCTGAAAACAGACCATTCAGAATTAGCAAATAGAAAGTATGTAGTACCACACTCAAATATGAGCAGTTTAGATTGAAAATACAGATGAGAAACAGGATGAAATACTTCTAGAAAAAAATGAATAAATTATATAAAGAGCAGTTGTATGTTTGGACAGTAAAGCTATATTTAAAAGAAGTAAGGTTATAGTGAAGTAAGGAAATGCGGTATCAGTAATGTGGTAACATGACACGACAGTATGTTAAGAGATAGCTAATACTGGTTTAGAAAAACTAATTTAGATAGCATGTTTTCCCTTCTTTTCCCTGACCTCATTCTCTAAGCCATGTCATTTTACTGCTATAATTAGAAGCAAATTAGGCAGTAATGCTGTGTGCAAAATTTCTTTGAATAAACCATTTTATTGCAATTCAGCTCCAAAAGCAAATGAATCCTTTCTGGAAACTTTCAACAGATCCATTGTGTACTCAGCACTGTGCGGTTGTGAAAGATACACTGTTATGTCTCAGTCACCACAAAGGCCAAATCTCAAATTTTATACTGAAAATTGGTCTCAGTCTTGTCATTAACAGGGGTGCTAGAGTAGCCAACAAGCATCAAGAGATTGCTTGCCAGCACAGGAGAGAAAACGGTTTCATAAAGCAACACAACAGGGGAGAGAGCTGTAGCTAGGGGAAGGATGTTTTGCTTTTGTAAGCACGCAGCAAGTATGCATTGTAATATTGCAATTAGTGAGTTGGGTTTTTTCCTGCATATAAACTGTCCAGTCTTTTTTCCTGCAACAAGGGTGTAATTTCTAGTAATTTTAGCAATAAACATGAGCTCGTTAAAGCTCTACAGTAAATGAATAAAAATAGCATGGTTTTATGATAGAAGAGGGGATGCATCTTAATTATCTAAAATGGACTGTTTGATGCTTATTTTCACGAGAATTGTTAAAAGTATTTCCCAGTTTTAAAAAACAAACTTCAATTTTGCACTGCATTCTAGATTTCATTAGCATGCAACACCTTTCTTTTTCAAAATGATCTAATAATTTAAGTGAAAGTGTTAATGGTGAATTTTAATGTTTTTGCCAGTTTTGCCTACTAGTCTGCAGCATATGTACATTTTTCACTGTCTTGGGAAGTTACATTCCTGGAGTTGTCCTCTCCTATGTCTTGTGTAAGTATGGTCTCTTTTTCAGTCATGATCTGTGTGTGTGTGCATTGTTCATTATTTGGTCTCTGTATAGCGAGTATTTATTTATTTATTTATATATCTGTTTACATACCCACGCAAGTTTGCAGAAGACACCAATCTCTGTGGTGCAGTTGCCAAGTCTGAGGGACAGGATGCCATCCAGAGGGACCTGGACAAGCTCGAGAAGTGGGTGCATGGGAATCCCATGAGGTCTAACAAGACCGAGTGCAAGCTGCTGCTGCACCTGGGTCTGGGCAGCCCCTGGTATCAACCCAGGCTGGGGGATGAACAGATGGAGAGCAGCCCTGCTGAGAAGGCCTTAGGGGTGCTGGTGGGTGAGAGGCTGGACATGACCCAGCAATGGGCACTCCCAGCCCAGAGAGCCCAACGTGTTCTGGGCTGCATCCAAAGCAGCGTGGGCAGCAGGGCAGGGGAGGGGATTCTGCCCCTCTGCTCTGCTCTGGTGAGACCCCACCTGGAGTCCTGGGGGTCCCCAGCACAGGAACGACAGTTGAGTCCAAAGGAGGGGCATGGAGATGATCAGAGGGCTGGAGCACCTCTCCTATGAAGACAGGCTGAGCGGGTTGGGGATGTTCTGCCTGGAGAAGAGAATGCTCTGGGGAGAGGCCTTTCAGTTCCTAAAGAGGGCTTATAAGAAAGCTGGGGACAAACATGTGAGCAGTGCCTGTTGCAATAGCACAAGAGGTAATGGTTTTAAACTGAAGGAGGGTCAATTTAGATTAGATATAAGGAAGAAATTTTTTACTTTTTTTTGTCACGTGGAAGTCAGCTTACAAGTTTTTTCAGTGTGTTGATTCTGGCACAATGTTGCATGGTCACATTTGTGAGGTCAAGATAGCAAAATCAGGCTAAGTCAAGGTAATGATAAATGTTGTAATGACCATAAATCATGTCTTACTGAGAGTAAAAAATATGTCAATTGATATGAATATTATGGTGTTTTCTGTGATGAGTAGGAATGGCTCCTGAAAACTGCATTTGACCTTAAAAGTGTCTGACATGGGCATTTCACAGTGCATTTTTATGTAAAACTAACTTTATTATTTAAAATTAGTAGTTGTCTCATGCTTAGTAGTTATCTTATGCAAAGGCATTTTTTAAGCTTTATTGAGTGACTTCTTGTACAGCAATATTTCAATACAATTTTTTTCTCTGTCTTCATTTTTATCACAGTATTGTGTGCCTTTTTATGTCCCTTCCTTAAGTGCAATGAATTTGGACAGAAACTGTGCGGCAAAATAAAGGCTGTTCTGATGAAACTAGATTTTGGAATAGTGGAATATATCAACCAGAAGAAAAAAGAGAGATCTGGTCAGTAATTAATTATAGTCCCAAGTAATGTATTTCTGTATGCAGAGCATTTTATTCACCTTGAAGACAGTTTGGTTTGTCCTGCAAAGACAACTGTAGAGATACTTCTTGCTTTGAACCTGGCTACCGTTATTAGCGTTATAAGGAGTGACAGTGTATGTTAAATGTCTGGGTATGATGATAAAAAAAATTATGACTTCATGGGAAGAAACAAGGCAAGCTCTTTGTTTGTGATTAGATGTACTGCTTACACGTTTTCAGAAAAAAACTATTTGCTGTAAGCTTGCAATGCTTCTCTCTGTTTAGATAAGGCAAACTTGCCCAGGAGAGAGACTCACTCAAGTCTCAAAATAAGTACATAACAGAATTTTCAGTAAGAGACCAAACTCTGTTCCTGTATCTAAATCTGCCTTGGTTTCACTCCCTCCAGCAAGAAGAATTCGTGTTCTTCTCCAAATACTCAATAAGCATATAAGAATTGCCACAGGATAGCAGCTACAAATTAATCAAAGTTTTTAGGTGGAAAGGGGAGAAAGCAATTTAAAACAAAATCTCACACATCTCACCTGAAATCTTTCTAATACTGGAAACGTTTAGATTTTAAGCAATAAAGCTATTTCAAGAAAAATATGTATATGAACAGTGTTATCTTTAGTTTGTTTTTTGTGCGTGCTCCAGTTTTGGTAATTAAACCTTGGTAGTGTAGTCACACTACTTACAGGTAGCCTACCCTTTTTAATTAGTGCTACATCAGTAGACTTAATATCTGCTTTAAAACATGCATTTCTCGTAACCTTTCATCATACAGTGTGCTGTTCCTAGACCCAAGGAGAACCACCATGTGTCTTTTCCCCTTCCCTTACATGTAATGTGATAGTTATTGGAAATAAGTAAAAATGCATTGGAAATTTTCTGTCATGCATTATTCTACTTGTTCAGTTTTTAAGTGAAACTGGCAGAGAAAAAGATCAGACTATAAGTTCACAAGCCAGCACTGGGAAAATGATTGAGGTTAGATGCATTCTTTCCTGCATCTCATCCTCCAGTTTAATTTAACCCAAACAAGTTCCCAACCTTGCTTTGCCCTTTAGCTTCACCACATGGATTCACAAACCCTTGTGCTGGCACAGGAGAGGAAAGAGCAAGTTGCAACAAGCAACCAAGAACACTTTAACTGTGTTTTTCATTTTATATTGATTTAAAAGATTCTCAGACAGAGGAGGCAAAATTTATATCTCTGCTTATCTGTAAAGAGCAACATCCTACCAGACTTCAGAGGATGCTTTGTATGCATATTTGTGTGCCGGTGAAAGCACAATAAAGGACACTCTCACACCTGCTAGGTTCAGCAGAAAGGAGGGAAAAGAGAGAGTTTATTAACATTTGACATATTTTCTAAGATGCTCAGCTCCACAAGGGATTGGAGGACATGTCACTTCCTCCTCAATCCCACTGGAGAAAAAGGATGCTCATCAAACTTTCTCTTATCACAAAAGGAATGAAAAACAGAAAAGACGGTTAAATAAACATCGGCTGTTGTTTACATAAAACTGTGTGAAAATTCTTTGACTCCAAGGTTATAACAGAAGGCTTAGCAAAAAACAGGACAACATATTTGCATACAGCTGTGAATGCAGGGTAGCTGGTTGCTGGTAGAAGAAGGGGTTTGTGAATGGGGATTACATGCAATTATCAAGAAAATGGCATGTTCTCATGTAAAAGTAATGTGGTGGGATAACTACACCGCCTGGTCTAACTACACATTACACCTGTGCAGTGTACCAGCAGTGTAGTCTAAAAGAGAGAGATATGTTGCCTGGGCAGATGACATTATGGTGAGCAACAGAGACTCCTGAAGGAAGTACAGTGCGGGTAAATAGATCTATTGGAATGTATTCAGAATAACATTCTTTCTCCCACTTTGGTTGCTGTATTTTGGTAAGCAGCCAGTCTCTCAGTCAGGCTTGTTTCCCTGGTAGCACAGTACATAAATGATGCATTGTGTCAGCAGGTGAAAGGTTATTGTGCTGCACAAGCTGTGTGACAGAGAATACACACTGAACCTGGAAATCTGTTGTCACGAGTAGGATAAAAAATATATCTTTTTTCTTTCAGAAACAGCAAAAACAAAACCCACAGAAGATGACAGTGAATTAGACATATCAGCTCTGTGTCCTAAGGTGACTTTTTTTCAGTCAGCCCTGTTTTGCTTTTAAAATCTATATAGATAATGGGAGACTATCTAGGTTGCTGTCTCTGTTCTTCTGTGGAAGACTTTAACCTCCTCAGGAGGCTGTGTTCCTGAACTAAGCAGTATGCTTTAGAAGTGATTCATTGTCTCCACCTTTAGCCTTATACTAATTAACCTACTGTATTTGTGACTTCTGGCCTTCAAGGTAATGGTTTCTTTGGCCTACTGAGCTAAGAATGTGTTTATTTTGTATTGGCTGTCGAATGATTACATTAGAATTTAATAGCAAAGGTGGTTACTTTTATTTGCAACAGTGAAAAAACAGTTGATTTTTATCAAATTAAAATACAAAAGGGAAACATTAATAGAAAACCTATGTAATTCATCAGATATTTTTGTAATCAGTTGTCTTATAATTGTCAATGATGGTGCAAATAGGTATATTATCTAAAAAATCTTTCTAGTTTTGTATGAGAACACTCAAATATTTCATTTTTCTCATAGTATTCTAAATGACTGTATGGCAAAGGTTTTTCTGTTATAAGCAGAATACCAGTCGATACAAAAAAATTCATCTTAATAGGAATTGCAGAAGTTGATCAGTAGTGTATAAAGCCTGACTTTGACAGCGATTGCTTTGAAGGTGGTTTTCTGCTGTGGAAAAAAAACTCCAAAAAAATATATCCCATGGGATAAAAATTTGTAGCTGACATAACTGATATTGTTGAATAAATTGGTAAAGGATAATGATTTTTTTGTTCAGCTAATTTTTGATGGTCTTACAGATATTGGGCTGGTTTTCTGGTCCAAGTTTACTCATTTCATTACATTATGCATATCTTGTATTTGCAGGCTCATCCTGCTTTCATGACAGTACGATTACTTTCAGAATGAATAACTGGAATTTTCTATGCTTCTTTAGTATAATACAGCTTTTAGTTATTACGAAGAGAGATGCTTCACTTCTAAGCATTGTATACTATTTTCATGTTTCTACAATTAAAGCTTAAATAGGAGGTGATTTATGTTGCTGTGACATACAAGAGGGATTTTTTCAGTCTCTAAGCACTGGCTTTCTGTACTGTGATTTTTTTGAGTATAAGAATACCATGTATGGGCCTGTTTTCTGTGCAGGTTAGTCCTGCAATTGTTGCCAAAGAGCTGTCAGTGTCTGACACAGATGTCTCAGAAGTATCCTGGACCGATAATGGGACCTTTAACCTATCTGAGGGGTATTCTCCACAGACAGACACATCTGACGGTATGTAACAGCTTCATCTCTGTCATCAGTGGATTCCAGTCATGCAGGTTACCTCAAAATGGTTAGATGATTTGAGGACAGAAGATTTTGGGGTTTTTACTTTTCCCGCCGAAATGAATTTAAGGTTAATCATAGTGTTTTGTATAGGTTCGGATACATCTTGTGTAAGAATGTCCTCATCTTGAAAATGTTAAAGTACATCAGTAAATGTCTAAATAAATAAGTAGTGCTGGGTAAAACCAACACATTCAATAAGTGCCAGCTGTAGCACTCTCTTCTACCAAACCCTTTAAGCAAGTAAACCTTTTAACTTTAAGTTTTAAGTACAGCGCTTTTCTGGGTATGCTAAGCAAATAAAAGCTGAGGAAGAAACAGTGAATACTCTGACTTGTTAAACAGCCAGTTAAAGAAAGTATTATTAGATTTTACTACTAGAAATGAAGACAACCAGCAATTAGCCTTTGAAGACTTAGACTAGGAAAAGATTCTCAAGCACTTGGCTTGATGTTGACCAGAAAAAAGTTCTTACTTTTTACAGACCAATCTATCAGTAAACACTTTGCAGGAATAAAGATTAAGGACAACAGTAGTTTGGTGTAGTCTTACCTGTGGATCTGTTGCTCTGCTCATCTTGCATTTCTCCTAGGAAAAGTTCACTGTAGATGACAAGCAGGATGATACTACAGGCCAAATTAATAATTTAAATTATTTTCCTGGTATTTCAAGTTGTAAATAGACAGCATTGTATGATCACAGAACCATAAGTTGTAAAGAGCAACTGTCATTCATCTCATCTATCTTCCTATCCAAAGCAGGTTCAAAGCTGTTCATTAAAGCTTTATGAAGTTTCTCAGGGCTGTGACCATTTGAATTCTGAACACCTTCAGTGGTAGAGATTCAGCAACTTTCCTGGAAAGCCTTTTTCAATATTTGCTTACCCTCATGAGGAAATGGTTTTTTTCATATAGTCAGTGAAAATTTCCAGTGTTCCAGTTTGTGACAGTTTACTCTGATTCTTTCACTGTGCACTTTTCTAGAAGAGTCAGGCCCATCTTCCCTCTACATTCCCATTCAGTAGTTAAACTGATTCCCCCTTTGCCACTTTCTCTTGGGGCCGAACGAGGCCCATTCTCTCAGCATCTACATACATCCTGTTCTCTAGCCCCCTAAATAATCATGCTGGCCCTCCAGGGGACTCAGTCATGTATGCTATTGTCCGTCTAGAACTGGAGAGGTCAAAACTGGGCAAAGTACTTCAGTGTGCACTCTCAGTTGCTGAATTGAGGAGGAAAATCCCTTGCACTGACTTTCTGCCTTCAATTTTGCTGCTAGAGCTCAGTATGTGGTCAGCCTTCCTTGCTGCAAGGGCATACCACTGACTTGCTGCCCACAGATCTTTTTCTGGAAAGCTGCTTTTTGTCTTGTTGCCCCCAGCCTGTACTGCTGCACAGGTTATTCCATCCCAGATGCAGGACTTCGTATCTGCTTTTGTTGAATGTCATGATCTTCCTTTTCAGCCTGTTCCTTTCTACAGCTTGCTGAGGTCCCTCGGAAGGCATCCTGACCTCCAGAATATCAAATACACCTGCCCCACAGCAGTTCCTTTCTGCCCATGAACTTGCAGAGTTCACTCCATCCTGTCATCCAAGTCATTATAAAAACCTTGACCAGTGCTGGTTTCAGTCCCTGTGACAGACACTAATAACCAGCCTCCAGCTGCACCTTGTGTTGCTGATGAAGCCTTTGACCCTGGCGACCCGGCCACTTTTCCACCCACCCTACAGTTCCCTTACCCTGCTCGCTCACCAGCTTGGCTGTAAGGATCATGTGGGAAACTGTATTCAAAGCCTTGCTAAGTGAAAAATAAACATCATCAACTCTTCTTCCCCATGGAGCATTTCAGCAAATGGGACATACACAAAAGTGCAAGACCAAATGGGATGCATCCAAGGACTGGCTCATCTCCTGTCAAAGCTCTATGCATTCGAGCCACCACTCTGCATACAGCACAACCCTTCCTCCTCACCTTCCCAGCCTTTCCTAAAGAAAATGGAGAAAATTACATATGAGTTGTTTTTAGGATTTATTTCCTTAGCCCTTAGGAATGTTCCTACAACAAGCTCCTATTGCTTGTTTTCATAGAAAGTAAGTTCAAACTCATTATGTTTTACCTTCTCATTCAAATACTTGGTGAAAGTATTCCGTTGTGCTTATTTAGGCCCCTTCCACAGACTATGTACTCCACGGTATGTTTTACACATTTCTAATAACAAATACTGTGTCACTCATTAATGCAGCCATTAAAATTTAGTGTTTTATTTGATTACATCCTGCTTTTTAGCCTCTTGAAAACATGAAACAATTCTGATCATCTGTAGAGTTTCCATTTTCTGTTTCCTTTTTAATACAAGCATTAGCCAAGAAAGGAAAAAGAAATGAAGTCTTTACATTGATTTTATATCTTTATTTAAACAGATAAACATTCTTTTTTATTACTCCATATGCATGTTAAAAGCTTGTAACACATCCTTACATGCTTATATATTTGTAGTTTAAGTATATTGGGAAGAAAAATATATTTTATAAATTTTAGGACTTTATGTGGTTGGCATATTTAGAAATAGCTGTGCTGAAGATTTGCATGGGTTCTTTCATTACAGATAGATACCAAAAAAAGCTTTAAAAAGTTATTTTGTTCAAATAGTTAGGCTGATACCAGTTATGGTGCTAGATTTATGACCTCAAAACCATTTTGTTTTACACACAATGCTTCTTCTAATAGAGAACTGCTAGAGTATGGATTAGTAAATGTATTCAAAGGAACACTTACTAATTGCATTTTCACATGTGGCTGTCTTTTTGGGAAACCTTTTGTGAGTGCTAACACTGTTTTCTTCTGTTAACCCTGTAATAGATTTTGACCGACCTAGTGATCATGAAGAAGCTTTCGCTAGAGATCTTTTAGAGTTTCCCTCTTTAGAAAACGGTGCCGGCACAAATGATGACGATGACTCAAGCATCGGTTTGCCCACCCAGCAAAAACGAAGGAAAGAGCAAACAGATGTCAAGGTGGATCACGCTTCCAGACAGAGTAAAGAGAGACCATCCACTGCAGGGTTGTCCTTGCCTTTGAGCAGTGACCAAACCTTTAATTTAATGAGTGGAATCGCTGGCGATGTCATCACTGCTGCGGTGTCCGCTGCCATCAAAGACCAGCTGCAGTCCCTACAGCAAGCTCCCCCACATGCAGCACCGAGTTTGAGCGAGGAGACAGACACAGAGGAAGCTGATGATTTCGAACTGCTTGACCAGTCTGAGCTAGAGCAGATTGAGAAAGAATTGGGACTTTCACAAGGCCAAGAATCAGAATCCCAAGAAAAGAAAAAGTCTTCAGGCTTCCTTTCAAATCTGCTTGGAAGTCATTAACCTGGAAGCTACAGCTGGTTACACAGAAGAAATTAAACATAAAACAGAAAAAAATACCATCAAATGAAAAAAAAAAAAAGAGAGAGAGAGAAGAAAATTCTGAGCTGTAAGCTTTAAGTATCCCTTTAGATGTGTTGTAATAATTTCCCTTATGCAGAGTGAATTAACTGGATAAATATCAGCTAATACTGATAGTTTAATGTTTCTGGTAGTTATACCTCAATGTAATAGCATGGAAATGAATTATCTATCCACTGTTTGGTTGCAGATGCGTGGTGGAAGTCAGTTGTTCAAAACAGTTTGGGGGAGAGGTTTCTTTTATCTTTTTGCCAACCATTTGTTTTGGGGTCCTGAGCCAAATTTTCAATATTGACAGTTTATTTACTCTGGTTTTCCAATCATGTAATACAATTAATGACTCACATTGTGAGGGCAAGTTATCAGAGGACTGCAGTGAGATTATAACTACATCTCACTTCCTTCAATCCTACCAAAAAGTATGGATCCCTGCAGTTAGCATTATGTGTAGTGCATCTACTATATATGAAACACATTAACCGGCACAACTCAAGTTCAAATATGTGTGCAACACTATAAAAACCCCTTGATTTCATACTTAAAGCCTTTGAATTATTTTGGATATGGTGATGCATTTCCAAGTTTTTGCTGTTATAGGCTTGTAGAGTTGTAAAGTGGCATGTTATATGACTGACCACCTGCTGTGTTCCTTGATGGAGTCTGGTCCTTGGCAGTATTGCCCATGTGAAGTCAGCCAATGAATTTTTATGTTCAAAAGTTAATATTGTGTAAACCAAACAACCTTCTTGGGAGCAGGTGAGGGTAGTTATTGTTTGAAGTAGAGATTAGAGGTTTAAAAAAACAGAAAGGCTTTTTAGGTGCCACTTCCTTAATTTGAGATTCTGTAGGTTTTGGTTTGGCTTTTTTTTCTATGGTAGCTGCTTCCACTTGCAACAAAAGTTATGTTGCAAACTGAATATTTTAAGGTACTTAAAGTATTTGGAGAGGTCAGTTGCTAGAGAAGACACTCAGAATCTTCTTCTTGGCATGTAATTTAAAACAAAGAAGAATTTGTTTAAATTATTTGCCAGTTTAAAGTCCACACATGCTGAGTGAGTGGCATGGGATCTCAAGCAGATAACTTATTTTTCTAGGGCTTTTTTGTTGACTGGTGACAAAACTGCACTGCAATACCAAGCAATAGTAATCCAAGAAATAGAAGGAAGTAAAGCTAGTTTTTTTAATGTGATGTAAACCATTAGCGAAGTTGAGGGACCATGTCAGCTGCTACTACTGCTCAAGTAAATTTCCATTTGCTGGCATTTAAAGAGGTGAATACTGTCATCTTGGACCCTCAAAAAGTACAGCAACAGATGATAAAAATCTTCCACTAACATACATGTGTAGGTAAACCTGTGTTTGAAATTAACTTCATTTTGTATTTTTTTTTTCCTTTTGAGGTGGAAAAATAGGCAGATGGCCAAAAAGAGCATAGCAAAAGAAAGGCTGCTGAGATTTTTTGACACTAGCTTTATTGTTGCATGTGCTTTTTGTGTCAGTAATGCATTTTGACCGTGTTTGCTGTCCTTTACCAGTAAAAGGGTAAGCCTGTGCCTTCATTATCAAATACATTATGAAATAAGTGGATGCTGAATATAGATCCCAGAAGATGCAGCTTTCAAAATTATGATATCTCAACACCCGAGTTTCTGGAAATCATTAGAAAACATGGCCCACATCACTTCCACAGCATTGGTTGCGAAGTTTCTTCTTTAGCTTTCACCAGCCTGTTCTTCTCATTTTGAAAAAACAAATAAACAAAAAACCAAACACCCAGCCAAAATTAAAAGAAACTTTTGTTGGAAAATCAGTGAGTTAAAAAAGTTCTCAGATGACTTAAAAGCCTCATTTCCTTGCCGTATGTTTAGGACAATCTGTACAGTTAAAAGAGTACAAATCCAAGTTGCTGATGAAACTTTGTAGGACACCCAAACACCTGTGTGCTTCCTTGTCCAGGAGTACTGGTGCCAGAAGGGGAAACAGGCTGCGGGACAGGGAGAGGCAGGAGGGAAGGGAGTAGTCTTTCACAGGCTTTTCTGGAGCAGATTGGCAGGACAGAGCAGCTGGCTGTCAATGGTGGCATTGTAACAGCGTGCACTTTATTGTTGTTTTGTGAAGAATACTTGTGGTTATAAAAGTATGTAACACAGGGGCACTCTTCTAGAAAAATAGATCAGAAGGAAATGCAGTTGGAGGAGTTTCTCAGACTTTTTGTAAATTACCCATTTTCTGGTTTCAAGATAGGTAAATAGATCGATTTTTCTCCAGTACAAGTCTCAATGATTTTTTTTCAGAAAGAAAAAAACAACCAAAAGTTGAACAAGTAAATCATTCAAGTTAGGGACATAGTTGCTTATCTGAGTGTCTTTAGATTTTTTTTTTTCCCCTGCTGTTGTGGTAGTCAGTTACATTCAAGCTCCTAAATACTGTGTAACAGGAAGGATGTAATTCTGTACCATTTAACATTCTTCATCAGGTAGTGAAAAGATGTCTAATTTTCTACAGGAAATAATCTCTTCCCTCCCACAGAACCACATGTAAGAAACACTTTGCTTGGACACAATACATTCCACTGCCAGCAGTTTGCCAGCAAAACACAAAAGAAAATGTTTCTCTCCTTTGTGGATCCCTTCCACACTGCCTTCAGTTGGAAATCCCTTGAGAAAACTTCAATTTGCTGTAGTCTAGCAGCGGCCACAAAATAGCTTTAGATTAAAAATTCCTGTCACAATGGTCCACAGCGTCTTTCTTACCGAGCACTGTCGTCACCTTCCCGTCCTTCAAACTGGATGCATGGGCAGGAAGACAGGCAAGCGGGTATAAGGCAGTACATAGCTCTGAAACATGCAGCTTTTCCATGGAAAGCCTGCTTGCATGCAATTTCCAGTCAAAAGGCACACAGGCAGAATAGAGGGCATAGTGTGAGCCAGTGCCATGAGGTAACAGCGTGTGATCCTGCCCGAGGATCAGTACTGCTTGTGTTGTGTGGGTGCTCTTACCTGGCAGTAAAGGGCTCACCCTCCTGTGCCTTGCAGTGGCTTCTTCACGCATCCTGATGGAAGGAAATGACCTATGTCAGCGAAGGGATGCAGGTCACTCTTTTCTACTCGGAAAATTCCCCCTTGTGTCAGTACACGTGAGTGACAGGATCACCATCTGATTGGTGGCCTTAGGTGTGTCAAATCTAGTGCAAAACCACCCGTTTCCAGCACACAGGGTTTCCATGTGTACGTACCACACACCTACTGACCATTCTTCTGTTTGTTAGTGGAAAAAAATACTCTTCTATGCAGATGAAGTTAAATAATTGTAACCCAAAGTAACAGGATCTGAAGAGATACTCGTTCTACTTGTTCTGTGTTCGTTCTGCACTTTTTCTGGGCTATCCCAGCCTTCTGAACAAAGTCCCTGTGGTCTCCACGTCTGTTCTCAGCACATGAGCGGCGTCGCAGTCTGTGAGTAACCCCCACCCCGGCAACCAGAAACTGGAGAATTACAAAATGTCCGTATTTAAGTATTCTGCAGCACTTTACCTGCCCGATCACTGTTTTGTAAACATGGAACTATTATATTGATTGTTTTAATAAATATGTGTTAGTTTTTATCTTTCATCATGTCACCGTGTGTTTGCTCCCAGAAATGGAAAAACCCTCTAACAACAAACGGGGTGACCTTATTGCTCTCTACAACTACCCGAAAGGAGGTTGTAGCCAGGTGGGGGTCGGCCTCTTCTCCCAGGTAACCAGTGAATGGACAAGAAGACAAATTTAAGCTGCAACAGGGAAGGCTTAGGTAGGGCATTAGGAAGAATTTCTTCACAGAAAGGGTTGTTAGATACCGGAATGGGCTGCCCAGGGAGGTGGTGGAGTCACCGTCCCTGGAGGTGTTTCGGGAAGGACTGGGCGCGGCACTCGCTGCCATGATCTAGGTGACAAGGTGGTGTTCGGCCATAGGTTGGACTCGATCATCTAAGACGTCTTTTCCAACCTAACTGATTCCGTGAAAACAAACAAACAAAGAAAACAACAAAACGCAACCAACCGAGCACAAAACCCCACCCCAGCCCCTCGGGCGGAGCGCCCGCCGTTGCCGTGTCCGCTCCCGGGCGCCGCCCGCGCCCTCCGGCCGCCAGGGGGCAGGCGCGGCCCGCTCCCGCCGGACGCCGC
>VYXC01012111.1:867078-913113 GCA_013397175.1 Platysteira castanea | reverse complement strand
CGCTCCCTTGGGATGCAGGCTTCCTGTGAGCCCGGCCTGGGCCATGCCTGGCCTAGAGGCTCCCGCCTGCCGCCTGCGTCCCGTCTTATCTTTTGTTTTATTATATTCCTATTTATTTATCTATAGGTTTTGCCCGATTTTTTTGTTGTCCATGTAGTAAACACCTGCCTCGTGCCAGGATTAGGGACACGGACGCAGTTTACATCCAACCGAAGGCAGCTAAAGATCAGCCGTAAGAAAGAGCCTCAGGGGAGACCGCGATTTGTCCGGAAGGGCTTGGCTGTGCTGCGAGCTTGTGAGTGCCTGGGGTTTCCTTTTCCTGAGTCCCGCACGAGGTAGGAGTCGGGGCTTCGGTCCTGTGGCTTAAAACGGGAAGGGCGAATGCAGGCGGGTTGTGGGAAGGTGTTGTGTAACTCCACGGGATTTCTCTGCGTTATGCAGTTTGAGTCGTAAACACGTCTCCACGTAGTAGTCAGAGGTGAAGGTTTATGGCTTTAGATTGCCCTAGTTACGCACCTCCTCTTCTGAGCTGCTTTCTTTTGGGTGGGGGAGAGCGGGAGGTTGGGTGTTTTTAAATACCCCCATGGTAATGGAGCGTGTAGCCTCTGCCTGCCCGTCATGAACCAGAACAGAGTGTTCTGCCTCGGGGTCCTCCAAGGAGTTGGTCACTAGCAGCCAGCGTGGCTCTGCGTCAGTGGTTTATGGCAGCAAGGTTGGTGCTTGGACTGGGAGAGGGGCAGGGAGCGCTGCAGGTGGCGGGGGAACGCCTCAGGGAATACTCGGGGTCCCTCAGTGGGTGGGGAATACGTTTTTCTCTGAAACACAAAAAGCATCTGTTACACCTAATGAATGCTTGTAGTACTTCAGATAAAATAATTTGGGCTTTATTTTCTGCATCCGTCCTGTCACTGTAACGCTGAAGATAGCACAAGCAGTAATAAGTAAGGAGCCCAGTGGTTCCAGGGAATGAGTGTTTCATAACATATGTTTTGACTCTAGATATTTATGAGTTCTGCCACTGCCTCTCCCTGTTAGTACCTTCTGGGAGGGGCTGCTCTTCCTCCATCTGCTTTCAGACCCCCTCATCCTGTTGCATTATGTCTTTTTTCTCCAGATTAAACCATAGTTTTTATGTATCAGTTAAAAGATGAGGGTGCTTTCTGTGATCTCCAGATCACGCTTTTTTTATTCTTTGCTTTTGGAGCATTCAAGAGATCCCATCAACTTTGTTAAAAAAAAAAAAAAAAGCCAAGTTTCATTAAGTACTGAGGAGGAAGGAAGTGTATGGGTGTGGAAAGGACAGCATCAGTGACAGATCACTGCTCTGCAGTTGTCCTCTCGCAGCCCCAGTACCACAGCTCGGCACGGTGGTGGGAAGTGGAGGGAGACCAGGGTTAGCAGTGGCTTCAAGTGCTAGGTCTAGGCATGACTGACTGCATCTCCAGATGAACAGTTCTGCAGGGTAAGGTGTTGTCAGCAGTACATGCACTGCTCCAAAATAGCTAAAAAGGCTTTATTTTAAAATGCAGTAACTTTTTTTTTTCCATTTAATAAGGCTGTGGAAAATAGAAAATAGGCCTGTAAACAGGTTTTCCCTTTTTACCCTTATTTCAGAGCAATCACTGGTCTCCTCAAAATCTTAGACTTGGCAGAACATGAGCTTGTTAAGAACCTTTAGTCACTGATCTTCAGTGAAAAGTGTAGAGCTTTTGAAATACTGTTGCGGTGGCTGGGAGCCCTCTCCTGCATCCCACTCCCAACAGGCACAGCGGGTTCTGCATCCAGAGCTGGGATGCCGAACTGCTGCTGTGGTACAAGTAACCACAAAGTCTTTTATTTATAAGTTTCCTCTAGCTCCTACTCATGCGTACCACACTCATTGCTGCTGCTGGTGTTTAATGAATTTAATTCTGTGCAAGAACCGGGTGTCTAACACTGCCTTACAAGAAGGTTGTCAGGATGTTGTGTTGGGGCTTTTTTGTGTCTGTTACTTAATTTTTTAGCATGATTTCATTTTTTCTGACTTTATAGTAATGGCCACTTACACTTGCATCACTTGCCGTGTGGCTTTCAAGGATGGTGACATTCAGCGTGCCCACTACAAAACCGACTGGCACAGGTATAACCTGAAGCGTAAAGTTGCTGACATGCCTCCTGTCACTGCTGAGAATTTCCAAGAGAGAGTCCTGGCGCAGAGAGCAGTAGCAGAAGAGCGGAACAAAATCACTGCCACTTACTGCACAGTGTGCAGCAAGAGGTTCTCCACCTTCAGTGCCTACGAGAATCACCTGAAGTCCAAGAAGCACCTGGAGCTGGAGAAGAAAGCTGTTCAAGCTGTCAGCAAGAAGGTGAAAATATTAAATGAGAAGAACCTGGAAAAGGGGCTGGCCCCAGAGAGCGTAAATAAAGATGAAATGAACACAGCTATTCAGCAAGCCATCAGAGCCCAGCCGTCTTCGTCTCCCAAGAAGACACCTCTACCTCCTAGTAATGCGAGTAGCTCTCCGGTTTCCAGGGAAAGTGCCAGCTTGTCACGGAGCAGAGAACGACCAGAAATACCTCCACGACTGCAGTGGTTTGAACAGCAAGCAAAGAAGCTGGCCAAGCAACAAGCAGAGGAAGAAGAGGATAATGAAGAAGGTAAGGCAATAAACGCACTGACAGAAGATGGCTTGGGGTAAGCTATGTTTTGAGCAAAAACGTCCTCCTACTTCTGCAGCAGTGCAGCATTTTCCATCTCAAAAGGTCTTGCTGTTGATTAAATTTCCAGTTTAACAAAGGAATTAAGGTTGGGTTATGTTTGCAGTCAAGGACTTCGTGTTATATCTGAACTGCCAGCTGTTCAGCTTACAGACAGACAGTAATGCATATAAAGATTGACTATAAATAGTCACTAGTACAAGCACTATTTCCCACATAAAATTTCAAAGGAAGTCTCCTTTAAAGAAGGCTAATGTAACAGGTTGCCCTAAAACTACTTCTGAAAAATAAATGAACAAAAATCCAGTTGTGATCATTTGCTGTTGTCCCAACTCATTTCATGATCTGTTGAAGGAAGAAGGTGGGATTGTGGTTGTTTTTGTTTTCCTCTGCCCACCAAGACCAGGGGAGAAAGTTGCTCTTCAGCCTGACCGTGTGGCATTGCTTCTCAGCATGTTGATGTCTGTTAAAATTGGTTTAAGAGTTGCAACCCCAGTGGCCTGTTCTTGTGAAAACAGGTCTGTGTTGGAGGTCAGCCTGGAAAGCAGACAGCTGAAAAGATCAGAGGTTCAGAATTTCCAGAAAAGGGTTGTTTTTAACCTGGGTGCTTTCATTGCTGTGGGTGACAGTGAGCTCCATTTATTGGAGCAGTTGAATGGGGTGATTGAGCTGTAGCAAAGGGGCAGGTGTGAATGAGGTGGAACCTCATTCCAGCTTCTGAAACCCCTGTGTCACATTACTGCGTTTGTTACAGCAGTTTTGTGCTCTTGAAATTTCAGTTGCAATTCAGAGAATCTGTTCTACAGGAGAAAAAACATTTACTTCTGAACATACATCTTAACACCTGAAGAAGAAGCCAACTTGCACCTGTCTAGTAATAATGTGTTAGTAGTAAATTGTATTGCAAAAATCTCGGTAGGTTTCTGAATGTTAATTTTCCTTTTTAAGTGTGTTATCTGGGGTGTGTTTTCCCTCATGGCTGGAAATGAGTATTTTCCTGATGTTGCCAGAGTTGTCTTGTTTTCAGTGAGCCGTGCTTGTGTTCTTGTGCTGTGGTGAATTAAATTTAAGGCCTAGAAACAGCAGTAAAGTGTTAATAATTGAGAAAGTGGAGGGGGAAAAGAATCAGATCTGCCATAGTTTTTTATGAGCAACCTTATGCTTTGCTGTGCATCTTGAAATGTGTTTTACTGGCAATGGTAAATTCTTGCACCTGGAGGTGACTGTGTGGCACTTAGCTGTGGGAACAGAAAGTGAAGTATTTTCTATGATGGCTTTCTCCAACTTAATTGGGACTTGTTTTGCTTGGGAAAAGTAATCATATGAAATAATTTTTTTTTTAACTTCCTTTGAAAGACTGGGAAGATATGGATTCTGATGAAGACATTGGCTCTGACGAAGAGATGGAAAGTGTGGAAGAAGAAGAGGAGGATGAGCAACAGGCAGAGGCTGAAAGCATTCCTGCTGTTGGGGCCATACCAGTCACAGACTGCTTGTTCTGTTCCCATCACTCAAGATCTCTCACAAAAAATGTGGCACATATGACAAAAATCCACAGCTTCTTTATTCCAGACATAGAGTACCTTGTGGATCTCAGAGGACTAATCAAGTATCTTGGTATGACTAAATGTTCTTTTTTTTTTAAATCAGGATAATTATATTCTGATAGTGCTTATTTTCCTGTGGATATGACAACAAATGGTTTGGTTTGGGTTGCTTTTTTTTTGTCTTAGTGCTGTCAGTGTTTTGATCATGCACAGGACCACAGGCTTTCCTTCAAGTCTAAAAATAATGATGAGAATAAAATAATTTTGGAGTATCGGGTAGAAAAATATATTAGAAGTGGGAAATTTGTTACTGAGCATACTGAATGACCCATACCTTGTCACAAGAAATATGTAAATGTGCAGACATGTCCCTGATGGGGCCATATGGTCAAGGCATAGGAACTGCAGTGCTATCCTGGAAATTCAGGGCTCAAGGCTCCTCTTCAGTCTCTCTGCCTGCAAGCTGGGAAGGCTTTGTCACAGAAATGTTAATTACTCACCAGGGAGATTTCGTTCAGACCAATAGAAGTGCCAATGTTTTCTGCAGGAGAGAAAGTTGGCATTGGAAAAATCTGCATCTGGTGCAATGAAAAGGGGAAATCCTTCTACTCTACGGAAGCGGTCCAGGCTCACATGAATGATAAAAGCCACTGCAAACTCTTCACAGATGGAGATGCTGCCCTGGAATTTGCAGATTTCTATGATTTTAGGTGAGGATGTTTCCCTTTGAGTGGGACACAGGTAGGGACAGACAAAAGGACCCTTAAATATTACATGCGAAACTATTATTCATTCTTAAAATTAAGTAGTGTTTTGTGTTCCAATACTTAACTTTGCATTGCTGGTTCCCCACTTTTTAGATAAGCATAACAACATGATTGTTTGTCTTCTGTGACCATTATTACCAGTCCTACATCAAAGTACATTTTGAATTCTGTTCTGCATGTTTACTTTTACTGAATTTAGATTTCAGTGCACCAGCAAAGGCCAAAAAAGGGCATAACTGCCTTTCCCATTACCTTTTAGGCAAATTGTAGACTTAACACCTACTGTGGGTTTCTTACGTAAGTTTTGTTGGGTAGCTGGAGTTGAGCAGGACTGCTGTAACTTAGAGGCCTCTTGCTGAACTTCCTGCAACTTATCCTAAGCTGTGTTCATTTTGGTCAGAAATACCTCGTATTATGGTGACAGGTGGAGCTTCTGGGAGCACTTGTTCACTAGCTGAACGCAGTTCAGTGCAGAGCTGGTGACCTGCACTGTGGTGGCTTTTCACCAGAAGTGACTGTTAAGAGTGCAGCGGCAGAACTGTGCTGAGTTGCAGAACAGGGTGGAGGAAGGGGGTTCCTTGTCTCCAGGCTCTCTTCAGGGTGGGGTGCTGCTGGTAGGAACTCTCAGACCAAGGCAGGTGAAACATGGCAATGTTTGTACCTTGCTGTAGCTGGATAGCTGTGGCTGCTCTCCATGTACAAACCATGTACTGCTGCTCTTCCACAGGAGCAGTTACCCTGATCACGAGGATGGGAGAGATGTGGAGGGTCCTGGAAAGCGCCCGGCAGAGAAAGAGTTGGATTATGATGATGACACCATGGAGCTGATCCTTCCTTCAGGTAGGCTCAGGGTTTGTGTTACAATGTACTTTCTCTGCACTTCCATATCTGCCTCCAGTACTTGCTGCACAGGCCATTGTTGTGGTTTCCTTTGGGAAGGGAGAAAGTAATTTTGCATTTAAGTGTCTTTGGGCTTATGTCCTCACCTTTCATTATTGTCACTGCCAAGTAGTTCAGCTTCTTCAGCATTGATGGATATGTGGGCTAGGGCAGTGGGTTGCATTGCCCATTTACCTCTTCCTTATCATGTGACACTCATGGTATACTCCAAGAGTTTCCATATTTGTTTGAGTGCAACTTGGAGAGGCTATAACTTAGGTTATCTAGTGTAGGGTTTTTTTGTAAAGAGCCAGCTTCTATCTAGTTCAGTAAACTAATTCAGTAAATTAATTTATTTAAATAGCCTTTAATAGCTAGTTTAGCATTTGGCATTCTTACTTGCTTTTTTTTGTTTGTTTGGTGGTTTTGTATGAGGGGACCTCAGCCCTTTCATTCTGAAAAGTGCTGCCAACTCTGCAGTTACACAAGTTTTCCTGAATGTTGGCAAGTGGCTTCACTGTTTACTTGAAACAGCATTGCCTCTCTTCTCATTCCACTAATTTAAATTTTCTTTTTTGATAACTGCCTGTTTGTTATCTGAGTGAAGGCCCTCTTGAACAGCAGCACATTTTGTGTTTTTTCAAGTAGCTCTTACAGTAATTACATTGAGTTCCTAATAGTCCTAAAACTTTTAAGCTTCTGGACCCTTTAAATGCTTTTAAATGCCTTTAAAAGCATTTCTCAGCGTAGGAGTTTTCCATAGTTTTCACAACGTTCTTGAGTACTCCACTTCAGAAGCTGTTTCATGATGGATAATAAGCTGTCCCCTCCTGTGAACAGGTGCCAGAGTGGGTCACCGTTCCTTGATGAGGTACTACAAGCAGCGTTTTGGTGTGACAAGAGCTGTGGCTGTTGCGAAGAACAAGAAAGCTGTGGGCCGGGTGCTGCAGCAGTACCGAGCCTTGGGCTGGACGGGGCAGGCAGGTGAGTGGCAGTGGGAGGGCTTTGCAGAGGACGAGGCTCTGGGATGTCAACACTCTACAATTCCAGAGGTCGACTTTGCTTTACATGTGGGGTTTATGCAGTAGTTTGTCTTCCACTCGGTTCATTTTAAATCCTGACATCCCAGCAGATACAGGAAGTTTGTTCCTAAAATCTAGGGCAGCTTCTGTGCAAGCTTTTCATTCCCTTGTTTGTGGTATTTGGTGACTTCCTGAGATTTCTTGGTTTCTGCATGTCCAAGCCACTACTCTTGCTATTTAATAATGTACCATAAGCCATGCTTTGACAGAATACTTTTCCGGTTGGGGAACAGTGGTGTGATCTATATCCATTGCAGAAATACAAGAATCACACTTGGAATGCAAAACAACCTTTTGCCTTAATCACAGTCATGGGTATTTGTAGAGGGAACTGGCCTTTCTCCAGAGAAAAGTGGAAAGAAGAGTGCCCATATGGCAAGGAAGACCTGTAGGTATCTGCTGAAGTATGTGGGCAGATCAGCTGGTTTGCATACAAGTTGTAAGTAAGGTGACAGACATTGATCCCTCTCTTCCTTCTCTCTCCCTGCAGGGGCCATCTCAGCTCAGCAGCGTGACATGCAGTACCTGCAGAGGATGAAGTCAAAGTGGATGCTCAAGACAGGAATGAGTAACAATGCTACAAAGCAGATGCATTTCCGGATGCAAGTCAGATTCTGAGTTCCCAAGAGAGCTGCCTGCAACTGGTTATGGGAAGGGGAATTTAATGGTTTCTGGGTTGTGGATTCTCATATTAAAATGGACTTGGTACCTATCAAATGCTAATGTGTTTTCTGGTGTGCCTTCCTCTGTAAAAAGAATGGGAGGGAACTTGTCTCTTCTGAAATATTGGTGAGCCTAACTTAAAAATAAAATACCTTAAGTGGAATATGTGGCTGTGACTGATGGTACATGCAGAGCCCATTTCTGGGGGGCAGTTGACATGTACAAACTGATTGAGGCCAACAGGAGATTCTAGATCTAAATGCTTCAGATGGACTGTATTGAATGTTTTCACTTGTGGTGCCAGATATATTAGCTGGGTGTTATGGAGTTCTAGCTGGCACTAGCGAGGTGAAAATTTGAGAGTAGAGATTCATGGAAGGTTAAATAACAATTTTTTGAAGAAATGCACTGATGGAAAACATAACTCCAGGATTAATACTGTCCTCAGAAGCTGACTTGTACTTGCCTAATGCTCCAGCTCAGGGCTGGATTAATAATTTGAAGTGTAGTTGTTTTACATTGAACTTAATAAATTCTCGTTTTCTAAAAACTGCTCAAAATTGTAATAACATTTAGATGAGTGTCAATCAGATTTTCAGATTTCCTGCTTACAACTCTGAAGATGACAGCTTTTGTTGTTCCCAGTGAGTACTGGTGTTTGGTTATCATCGTGCAGTGACCCAAGACACGTATTGGCTAGAACAGGCAGGCCCTCCCACTTGAACAGGTGAGCTGTTGCAGGCTGGTGCAGAGAAAACCTGCGTGTTAAAGAGCTGAGGCAGCAGCGCTGTGTTGGTCCTGCTGGTGCAGATGTTAAAGGTTTCCATGACTTTACCAGTTCTGACCTTCCTGTAAGGAGGTGGGCACTTCCACACAGAGCTGTGGGCTGGCTCCTGACACTCCAAATTGTAGTGTGCTGGACACTGAGCGTGTGCCACAGGAACATGGCTGTTTCCTTGCATGACAGTTCATTGGGAAGGCAGCTGGCTACAGCCAGGCTTCACTTCTACATTTAGGATTGCTCTGGATTCTGTGACTTTGGTACAAGTTTTCTTTCTTGTGAATGGCATGTGCGTGGTATCACTGAGAATGGTCGGGAGAGACTTTGTTAACACTGTATTTTGACTTCTTAAAATAGTTCTTTAGTCTTCCTAAGAGGTAAGTTCAGAAAAAGCAGCACCATTGTCATGTCAGCACTTCTGAGAGAGCAGTGTTTTTATGAGACTTTAATGAAAGTGATAATTTCACAATGGAGGTGCATGCTGTGTGGGGGTTTTTGTTTTGTGGATTTGTCTCTGGTGTTTTGCTTATTAGTGGTTTTTGGTTTGTTTGATTTTTGGGGTTTTTTTGCTGTTCCTGCTTTTACTGAGAAGGAGCATGCTTGAGCAGTAATGGAGGCTACAGGTTTGGCACAGCATTTAGTAAGTAAACTGGATAATATATTTAAAATAGGTGCAGGTTTGAGTAAAAGGAAAACTGAAGCAGAGAGAATTTTCAAGAAGAGCTCTGTTCACATCCAAAACCTTAAACTAAAGTTGGGTTGATTAATGAGTACCTCCTTTTTCCTGATAGAGTTACTGCCATTGTATATTCCTAGCTGGATCTAGTGCACATACGAATTTATTCTAGAGGGTTCACTCTGGGTTATTCACTCTCAAAGTTGGGAGTAAGATACATGGTCTCAGCTACGTGACTCAAGCTGTGTGAATCGTTAGATGCCATATCCCTTATTACAGTTGTGACCTGGCCCAGCCTGTGATTATGGTATGGATTTCTGGCACTGAGGGTATACCCTGTTTGTATTTGACAAGTCTCAACATCTGGCCATGGGGAACTGCTCGTATCTTTTCTTCTTGAAGTTTGAGAATACTACCAAAGGGTCATATGTTTATGGATAAGTTAGATTGTCTTTACACATAGGGCAAAATAAAATGCCACAAAAATGCAGAAACAGAAGGGCTAAGACTTAGTAACCTGAAGATTGAAACCTGCAGAACTAGCTTTGAATACCAGAATGAGTCACCAGTGAGCATCAGAGCAGTATGCAGTCTTGAGCTTTTGGAAAACACTCATGGAATATACAAAACTTATATTAAGGGCTGAATTTCTGAATTCTGGAAGGGTCTTGGGAATAACCTAGTACAATGGCTAAAATTTTAGTGGTAAGTGTTTAAGGAGTCTTGGCAGTGAAGGCAGAAATGCTAGGAGATAATTGGTCCACTGACAAATTACTCTGGGGCCATAAGGTTCAGGCTGAAGGTGCATGGAGTTTGCCACTCTCCTCAACATGAAAGGAAACCAAAGGAAACTCCTGTTCTCTGTGCAGACTTGCTCAAAGAAGCCTGCTGTTCATGAAAAGATGGAGACTGCCTGAATTTCCTGAACAGTTCAGAAAAAATGCCAGGAAGTAAACATGAAAATCAGTAGTCATTTTGCAGGTCACAGGGAAGCAGAAGGAAGTAATTGGTATAATTTGCACCTATGATTCTGTCCTATATATCTTGCTGCAGTTTAGTCAGAAGGAAATGGAAGAGAGGTATGGGAACTGACCGGTATTTCACATGAAATTGTAACTCTGGTGAAAATGAGTGCCTTGGAAAATCAGCAGAGGGCGTAGGAAAGCTTTCCCCAGAATTGTGTTTACCATGACAATAAATAAAGCCTAGTAAGAGCGCTTTCACGCAGAACAGAGGTAGGGTGAAACTGCAAAGCTCACCACTACCATGAGTTAGAATTAGCACCAGGCTTCTGTGAGATGAATTGCTATTTATATCGTTATGTCCTGGGAGAGCATTGCTAGCACAGGATGGCTGGAACAAGTACAGGGATTGTCAGCAGGATTCAGGGACAGTGCTGCAGTGTGCACAGCTTGTAGGTAATTCCAGCTGTGTCAAAGTATTTGAGAGTATTTTTATTGAACAGACTTCCCAGCATTTAGTCTTTTACATCCCTGTACAAAGGATGGCTGAAGGCAATTTTTGGTTTCCTGAGGGGATTCCGAATTATAATTGTTCGTATCAGGGAGTTATGTTTCCAGCTGTGAACCAGCCTTGCACTTGTGCTCTCCTGCTCTAACCTTGCAAGAAAGTCAAGTCTAGAGGCAACAAAATAGATTTGAGACTGTCTCTGGATATAGTGGGTACTCTGGAGCAAGAATTTCCTGGTATGATTGTATTTCAGTGGGCATGCTGTTCCCAGAGCAGATGATCCCTTCTCAAGTGGTGCAGTCATTGTAGGAAAGGCTGGTAAGAAGCATAGCAGAGGTACCTCATTTTGGACAAGGCTGGGGTTCTGCCTGCCTGTCCATCCATTAACAGCTGGGTATTGAAGTGATCCCAGTGCTGCATCAGGCATTGCAGAAAGAAGCAGCAGAATGAAAGAACTGGTGAAGCTGGAGGAGCGCATCTGTACATCTGCTGTCTCCTTTTGGGAGTAGTTCTTCTGTTTTGTACGCCTAAGTTACCTAAAATCAACCCAAATGCTGCTAGAGGGAAAAGCATGTACCTGTTATCTTGCTCGGAATGAGAGAGAAGCATATGGGATGTAGAGTGGCAGAGACACAGGAGACTCAGAAATGTAAAACTAATGAACAGCTAATTATGCTGCAACTGCAAGTCAAGAAGTATTTAAAGTAAGCAGCCCCTGTAAGAGTCCACTATTGATCCCTAATTGGTTTCTTCAAGGCAAACATGACATGTAAAGGTGACATGTAAAGGTGTTGCACTGCTGCCCAGCTAACAGCTGACACTTGAGGGGCATCTCAGGGCAGTTCTCCACTGCAACTCTTAAGAGTTACTTTTGGTCTATCAAAACTGAGGCATCCTGTGCTGATGGGCTTCATCTGCTCAGGGCTTTGGGCATCTTCGTCAACTCGGTTGGCTTAGTGCTGCTGGTGGGACATGGCACTGCAGGGACTCAAGTGGGTTCATACTATCATGACCTACAATGGATGGGAGGCAGTAGATAAGCTTTAGGACACATCTGACTAAAAACTAAAAATACATCTTAAACCCCTTGAATCTTAATGTTTAATTGCTTTAATTCAACAGTCTATCATGCTGAAGCTGCAGAATAGCAGTCACCAGAGTATCATCAAGTCCTCAGCAGCTGGTGGAGCCTGGATAGTTAAGATGACCGTCTAAAGGGGCTTCTGATCCAGAGGAAATTTCTCTTGTCTCCCACTGCATCCTAAACTGTGTAAGATGTAGCAGCCAGGCACTTCAGGAGTGATGGAAGTGGTGACAGGATTTATGCACATTTAGTGTAGCAGACTGCAAGGCAGAGTGATAAATCCTAGCTGGGCCAGGAAGGGAATCAGAATCACTCTGAAAGTACTTCCCAGTGTAAAGTTACGGGACTCTTCTCAAAAGCAAAAAGCAATCCATAAGCAGGTTTTTTTAAATAATGGCACTACCAAGCATGTATGTCTTCTTACAGTTCTCTGATGCAAGGAAAAGGGTCATCTAACACTGAGACATATTTTCTGTCATTCCTTACACTTGTTGTGTTGCAATCTTATTTGTTTTTCACTTTACTGTATTTATGTGTTCAACTTTATATTTGCCAGTGATTTACAGTGACAAATTCCATAACCTTTCATGTGAAAGTAAGAGGCTTGCTTCTCCTGCATTGTGTTAGTAAGCAAAAGGGAACGTGTACCAGGACTCAGAAGAACTGCATGTTCACATCATCAGATAACCTCATATCTTAATATGCCTTTCCTGAAGGATCTTCAGGAAATGGGTCTGGGTAGGAATGACTGGCAATCAATAAGCCAAATAATAGACTTAGCAGCAGCAAATGCTATTGATTACAGAAGGGGAAAAGGAAAATCTTTTGTATGAGCTCTAGAGGCCAGAAAGAATAACCTGGTGTTTTACAAAATGAAATTTGTAGGAAGATACACTTCTCCTTAGAACACTTCTTTGTTTATTCCGTCAGCTCAATGAGAACTTTAATAATTAAAGCATGCCCGGAAGACCCAGCTAGGAGTTTACAAAACCGAGTGGCTGAGTAAATAGTCACAAGACCAACACAAGTTGCATTTCTAGAACAAATGGGTAAACCAAGTACCTCAGATGTGTAAGAGCAGTGTAGCAGGATAACCTGTTCCTCAGCTCTGGGGACATTTTCCAGCAAGCTGGAGTGGAAGGAGTCTTCTTGAGCATACTCTGTGTGTCACGTGGGTTGCAGGGCTCCAGAGCTTTCGGCATCTGCAGCACACTCACATCAGGCTCTGCAGCACAGCCCTCAACACCAGCTGATGCCTGAGTGTGCTGTCCATGCCTCAGCTTCCTCTGCTATTTGTGGTTCTTGTAAGCCAGAAAAGAGGGCATGTTTGTAAACCTCAGGGACAGTTTGCCTTGCATTGCTCCACCTCAACCAAATCCCGCCATGCAAAAACAATTTCACATTTCCTACCCTTGCCAATGCTGTTAATGGTTTGCAAGGTCATCTACAGATACATTGGCTTCTCTTTTTCTGGCTTGAGTAGCTTCCCACTCTTAAATTTCTACACTTTACAGACATGAAAGCAGCCTGGCTTTCCTGGGCAAGATCTGCGCTTGGTCTTTCACTGTTCTGCTGCCTTAAGTAATGCACTAATGCCTTAACAGGTAGGGCAGCTGTGTGTTTGCTCATGATATATGCACCAAAAATTGTTAAAATATTCACTGAAGTGTTCCAAAATCCAGATATTTTCTGACATCTTTCATAGGACCAGTCATACCTAGTTTATTTGATTCCCTGCAATCACAGTGTTTTAGTAGATCCTGCCATTCAAGTTGCCATATTTTGACTAAATTATGCTGTGCAGGCTTTTAAAATACGGCATTTCAGAATGAAGAATTGTTTCAAGGGGTTTTTCCCAGTAAGTGCTAAGCATTACCAACTGATACTACCTTAAACTGGCCATAGGCCAACAATAAACCCAGATGGTTACTTTTGCTCTAAAAATGCATTCCATTGATCCCACATCCAAGTAAATGACTGGTAAATGGCATTGTCTTTCTTCATCTTCAGTACAGGACATGTGGCAGTTGCCTCTGCTTTCTAGCCAGTGGAAGGTTCACTGTCCACAGAGAAAGGAAAAGTGACCTGTGAGGTGTGGAGCTGTGTCCATCACCCTTGGGTATTTGAGAGTTTGGCCAACAGGTGTCGGTAGAAGCCCCATAATTCACTGTAGAGTCTGTCTTGGTTTCCTTCCTTGTCTGCTGAACTCAGCCATGCCTGACATAGCTGCATGACAGAGCGTGTTATGCTTAGGTTTGTTCTTGACTCTTTGCCACCCAAAGCCATTCTTGTTCTTCCTGCAGCACAGTTCCTGACAGAAAAATGGCCTTTTATAGGAAAGGGGAGGAACAGTACAGTCATGGCACAGTCCCATAGCCATTTACTGAGCACAGAGAGGATTAGATGGCTCTGCTGTGCCCACACAATTCTCTAGCAAGGAGCTATCAGGAATTAATCAGCAGGATCTAATGCAACATCTTGCCTTGCCCAGGGTCTAGGCACTTTTACTGAGCTGTACTCTGAAGCAGGGAGTCCCCTCCTGAGGGCAGGTGCTTTTCAGATAGCTGACCAGAAGTGACTTGAAGGTTTAAGTGTTTGCAGGAGGGTGCCCTCTTCTTAATTAATAGGCCAGCTGTTCAGATTCTTGTTCCTAGGCAGCTAAATATAGAAATCAGCCAGATGCCTTTGAAGTTTTATTTTAAATGAGTTGGTCTTTTGGCCCCATGAATCATCATTTTTCTCTGTACTATGGCATAGCTCCAACAAGCGATCCCAGCACAGCCGTTAAGAATAGCAGAGGTACTTTGGACAGGATTACAGCCAAAGCTGTACGTGCATTCTGAAATTACTCAGGGTCAGGAATCAGTGCCAGAAACTGCAGTCAGCCCACCTTGAACATTTATCATGTCCCAACGGTGACATCACCCAGACTCAGAAGGTCACGAAGCACTGAATCATTTGGAAATCCACCTGTTCTTTCCATGCTTAGATACCCTTGCAGTGTGTCTTTGTTTTGCTGCTGTTCCTCTTGTTTCTGGGTCATCTCAAGCTGGCTAGGAGCTCTGAGTTCAGTAGAGTAGCCCCAAATCCAAGCTTTGTTCCTTGACACCAGCCCTCAATTAGGAATTTGAGCTCTGAGTAAAGCAAAAGAAGCCTCTTGGTAACTCTAGCAAACAATCAAAGGAACTCTGATAGCAAAATAACTTTTTACATGCTTTCCTTCCTGCAGTTTGTCAGCAGGAGCAGATCACAGCTCCCATGCTCACCTAAGTGAGGCCTTCCAGCGTGAAGGCTCCTGAACTTCCAAGCCCATTTATGTGCTTATCAGTGACAGCAGCAGATATTAATAGCACATCGGTCAAGCAGAGAGAATAAATAAATCATCTGCTATTCTGTATAGTATTTTACTGGCTCACTGATTGTCAGGAAATAATCCCCTTCTGACTGGCTAGGTTGTTTGATGTCCAGTGGCAAGGGCAAGAAATGGCTGAAAAAGGACTGAAGGTCGTACAAATGCATTAAATCATGTCTCAGGAGCATCCAGGTAAACTGTGCCCCACTTGCCCACGTGGTCAGCAGCTCTTATGAACAGTTTTACTATAGGTCTTTCAAACCTTCACCCAAAAAATTTTGTAAGTGGTTCCCTTGATGTACCTAATCAGATCCCTCTCAGTGTTTTTGTGTAAAAAGAACATAAGAAGAGTAGTTTATGGGCTTTCTTCCCTCCTCAGCATTCCATCCCTGCTAAGACCTTGCACCTTTAATAAATCTTTGCTTCTCAGGGTTTTACTGTGTACCAGTTATATCTGAAATGCTTGTGGGGTCTGCTTCTGTGACCAAGGCATTCATTCCTATTAGATACTATCTCAGAGGGAATCTCTTGAGAATTCTGAATATATACACCTTTATCTTCCCTGTTTTAATTCATTAGTCACCTAACAGCACCTCTCAAGGTTATCAGAGCAAAAAAATGAAATCTGCAGCACAGCTTACAGGCTTTGGAGGAAAAGAATAAAGTAGTATGATAAGGGGAAAGGTTTTGTGCAGTCCAAGACCTCTGCATACCAAATGTGTAAAAGTTTGCAGCCTGCAATAAAGGAATCTCAATGGACATTTAGAGGATAATATTCACAGAACAGTTACTTAATGTTTGAAAAGTCTGTTGAAGAAGCAGGTGAGCTATTCTTATGAACTAACCAAATGCTTCAGAAATTCAGCCACTTGAGCATTTTCCAGATATGGAATTGGTGACTGGTTCTCAAGTAGATGTAATTTATTTAATTTAGTTCCTTTTTAACTTTTTTGCTTCTCTTATTTTTTTCAGTCATGTACACAGGACTTTTGCTTTTTTCCCTGTTCTGTGCTGCAATTAACGATTTTTTGGAGCCATTGAGGACTAAACTGGAATTCCTTAATTAATACAACAGCATTAATTTATGAATGAGTACCCAGCAGGTTTTGAAAGGCCATCTTCCTCCTTGGCCAAAGTGATGACACTGCAAAAAGCCTCAGCACTCCTGCACATCTGTTCATCTCCCTCTCTGATGTGCCCTATCTGGAGTACAAATACAGATCAAGGTTACAGCAAGAAAGAGATAAATATATCCAGACAGAAGGAAAAGGAAATCTTGCAGTAGGGACTAAGGTCTCTTGTACAGCTTGGAGAACCTCATAAAACTGGGGATGTTGTCCCAGAAAATTTAGCTTTTTGTAAGAGCTCTGACTCCAGCTGATGTTTTGGCATAACATAACTTGCACTATTTACAAACAGGATTTTAGTTTTTCAGATTCTTTGTCTAACATGGGATGCGTTATCACCTGATTGCTTTCCTCTTCCTGCTGTCTGATGTCTGCATGTCCTGAATTTTGAGACTGAAATACATGGAAATGCTGCTGATTCAGTCATCGGATCAGCCCCCCCGGGCAATGCTCTCTAAGCTTCCTTCCAGCAATATCTCCTATCCAGTCACTTGTGGAAGAGACTCATCTTTGCAAGGACCCAGCACATTCAGAATGGCTTCAAACAGGACAAATCATTGGATGGGGTTTTTTCTGTCGCTGGAGACAGAACTTGCTTTCTTACATGCTGAAGTTTGTTCCAGTTTTGACCAGAGGTGTAGAACTTCATAGATAGTATAGCAGCCTGATTGGAAATGCAAACTATTATCCGCATCCAATAGCAAACACACAAATTGCCTTGGAGTCAAATATGGCCCACACTAGCGACAAGAGGAGAGGGCAGGCCATTACTTCTCATGATACAGTTGCTGTAGTACATCTATTAAAAAGCAAAACCATTTCTAATGCAGGGATAAGTTGCTCCAGAAGGAAAGCGCCACAATATGAACCTCAGCCAGCTGACTGGAAGCAACTCACTGCAGCTACCGGGAGTGTAAGAGCTCCGGTGCTGTACCTTGACAGCTTTCACCACAATCCAGCTTTTATCACAGCCCGTTACGCTGCAGTGTCTGCCTGAGAGGGGAAATGCTGTCTCCTGCAGCCCTGGGGAAAACCTGATGTATCCTGTGGAGTTAAGGGGAGATCCCACCTCTGCTTCCAACCTGGCATGTGCATTGAGAGTCCAGTGGAGGCTGCGGCCTAATGCTCCATCTGTTTGGTCTCAGTTCTTTGTTCTGAAAGGAGAAAAGAACAGAACTGACTTCCCTGAACCTGTGCTTGGAAACAGCACCAAGTCATGAGTAAATGTTTTGAGAAGGAAAATTTTTCCCTCAGAGCCCTGAGGTAAGCAGGTAAAAAAGAAAAAGAGAATGGGGCAAAAGATGCAAAGAGAGACTCTCAGCTGGAAAATAACAAGTCTGTGCACTGTCGTAAAGACCACTTCACCTTTATTCATCCAAGGCAATTGCACTTCTGCCTAGCAGAAGTACACAGCCAAGATTTCCGGCCATTCACACTGCCTGTTGTAGCTCCACTTACAGACCAAAGTATTTGTCACCATAACAGAAAACCAGCCTTTGATAAATAGTGTCACTATGGGTGTTTCAGAAAGCATGGACACCATGGCAAACATGGACAATCTGGCAAAGAATGCCGGCAGGACTCCTGAAGACACAGTCTCGTCTCTGTTCCCTCTGCTTTCACTAGGCTATTTGCCCTGGAACTTCCTCCAGCTTCCCCTTGCACAGGTGATGAACTGGGCAGATGGCATGTTGGGGCATGTGGATAAAGAGCTTCACATTTGTTAGGTGCAGCCTTGTTGCCTTTCCCTGAGCTGGTACTTCACTCAAGCTGAATGCTTCTAATGTTAGCTCAGGCACCATATGGGTGGGATGCATTGAGTCTTCCTGCAGGGACCTGGAGGAACATGCCTTAGGTGGCTCATGTGTTCCCTCTGGCACCTGCTCTGTGGGACCCTCCACAGCCATGAAGCTCTCTCCCCACTGCTGCCCCCGCACTCTCCTCCTGCTTTCACACACCATGTCTCCATCCACCCCACTCCATTTCTGCTCCCACAGCACATCCACAGCCACACTTCTGCTCCAGCTCAGTGGTAAGCCCCCAGGATTTTCAGCCAAGAGAAAACAAGGGTTAGCCTTTGCATTCCAAGCAAAGCTGCATGCAAAGTCGGAGAAATAACGCTGGACTTCATGGTTCAAATTCAATAGTCATAAATTCTGTGTGATCTTAAATGAAAAGGCAGCACACCTTCCCAGCCTCCCAGCTGAAGTGCAACAGCTTCTAAATTTGATGCCAGCTCACAGCTGCCCATTTTACTTTTTTATCTCCTTTCAGTAGTCATCTCTGCAGCTAAAATAGGAGTCAATAGTGTCACTGTGTGAGATGTAGGTAGCTCAGTAGTAGAGCATATGCTGATTCACCTAGGCCTGCATTTTATTTGGCTCTTAATGGCAGAAGTCCAACTCATCAGCATACAGAGCTCTATTTACAGTATTCATGACCTGGGGTTTTTATTTCACTTGGAGCCACATTCTTTAAGTTATTAAACTTACAGAACCTTAAAATGGTCTGTATTGAGAAGATAGCCCTGTAAATCAAAATCTTTTTTGCATATTATTAGCTTGGTTAAATGACCTTAAAGGAGTTAATGACTGAATGGAGGAGCAGTGTGCAGAACATCAACAGTGATGCTGATCCAGCTGATGAGCATGAATTATTTTTGAATGGGAACTGTGCTAACTACCTGATCAGGATAGGCAGAGTATTGTGGACTGAGTGCTTAGGTGTTCCCTTTTGCCAGTGACATTTCATTTGTACTGCACTTGCGATTCTTGACGGTATCTTCTGTTATCTGGGCAGATAAGAAGGCTCCATACTCAGCTGTAGAGCTTTATCCACTACCTAAACTTTTCCTCTGCGTCATTTCTAGAGATGTAGGACAGTATGGGGACTTGTTTTGGGAAGCGGAAACCAAGAAGTACTGGAGAAATTACTCCATCCAGCATAGGACTTGGTTGTCCTTAAGATCTACAGGAAGTCCCCTCAACCCCACTGCAAAGTTTCCACCTCTGTGGTCTGGGCTGAAGTCAAGAACAAAAGCCCAAGACATTTTGCAGCACTTCAGCAGTATTCTGCTTACTGATGGCTGCTTTGGCAGGTAAACATCCCTGGGAGAGTAACAGATAATGAGGAATGGCAAGAGAGATGACCATTGATCAATGGGGCTAAATTAATCGGAAGAATCAGCCTCACATAGTGAATTACATGGGATGTGTATTTATGTGGAAAGTCTGTTTTTTACAAGCCCACCAGCTTAATTTGCAATTGGAGGCGTGCCACAGCAAGCGAGAGGAATATTATTTTTCTTGCTGCAGTCTACTTTAAAGTGCATTGGTAATGCATCTTGAATGATGAGTCCAAACTTTAGGTTTTGATTGTTTTCCTTTTTAATGAGAAGAACTCCATGCTCTTGTCTTAATGTACTAAATAATCCTGTTGAACTTTGTAAGTTTTGAAAAACATCCCTGCAGTACTGGAAGAGATTCAATCCTTTCAAAAGAAAGACCACAAAAGATGGCTTTTGTCTTTCTCACATCACTGTAGAGGCTAATAAAAGTTTATATGGCACAGACCAAAGATGTACCTGGTGCAGTTCCCTGTCTTGGTGATGCTGGGTTCGAGGTGTGTACTGGCAATAGCAGCTCTGTAGCACCTTCTCTACTCCCCAAATCATATTTTTTAAATTAGGAGAAAAGAGGAATATGGCAAAAAATTTTCAAGAACCCTTTAAAATATTCTCAGTGTGGTGGTTTGAACCTGGGTTGATGGACAATCATTTAGACCAACAGCACTTTCCAAAATTTTGCATATTTAAGCCCCGGGGAGAGGTGGGAATTTCCCTTTGGTGTTTGAGCCTCCCGGGGGGAAAGGGGTGGACACTCATGTGTAGTTGGATTAACTTCTTTCATTTCACAGGACACAGAAAAAAAAGAGCCATGAAGAACAGAAGAGGCTCCAGTGCCACAGAAGCAGGACTGCTCCATGGGTACCACAAAAAAAGCTGAGGAGTTGTTTGTATTAACAACATGCAATTTTTGTATATAAATTTGGTTCATTTTTCCTTATCCTGTTCCCAAATTAGCATTGACAGATTCTCACTAGTCTTCCTTCCCTAGTGTCCCACAAGGCTTGAGCATCACTAGACTCCAGTTGTCTTTGACTTCAGCTTCTTAGGTGTACTTCCTTCATACACTTTTTTTGTTTTCTTTTCAAGAAAGTGAGTTCCCCTGTAGCTGCTCAGCACAGATTTCCTTTCCCCAAGCCCAACAGTTTAGGCTGTATCCTACAAGCAGGTCACATCTCCAAGGACAAGTTCTTGGAGGTTTCTAGGGCTAGTTTTCTAAGGCCAACTGCTTGTGCTACTATAGATTTTACAGAAGTTAATCTGGGAAATAAAACAAGGAATAAGAGTAAATGGGCTTCATAGTCAGATTGTTCAATGGAAAGATTTTCTTGCACTTTGTAAGTGTTTTAATAGTATGGAACTTTTTATTTTCCTTTCTTTAAAGAATTCTGATTTCTCATCTGATAACAAAACAATGTTTGATCCTCTCTGTGCATTCATGACCATGGTACCAAAGTGTCTTACAGAGAAATAAGGCAGGAGGTTGGCAGTCTTTTCCTTGAGACTTTCAACAGAAGTGGCCCTGGAAGGATTTTGACAGCCTGCCCGTGTCAACCTATTAGTATTATTAGTAATACATTGGCATATATGCGTCAATGAAACAAACCCAAGGATTTCTGAGCTGCCTGGATGCCATTGCAACAGATGGCTGGGAATGGGAAAATAGCCCAGAAAGCATTTCTGCATGCAGCAGTGCTGCTAGTTGAAAGCTGAAAGCTTTTGTTCACCCTGAAGACATTACCAGATTCTTTAGAGGATGGAACTATCATTGATAATGTGGCCAAGTTAGTGAAGCACTAAATTCTTGGCAATTTCAGAGATCGGTTTCGAATGTCTTGGGCTGAGCTTGTTACTTACTGAAGAGATTAGCACGGATCTATTGCAGTCTCCATGAGACTGCCCATCATCCTCAAGGGAACAAGTTCCTTTGGACTGACAGACAGGACACTTAGAAACATGGGAAAGTACACATCTACATTCATGAAAGTCACTAACAAGAGGCCAGAAAGGGAGCCTTCAACAACAGATAGGAACACGTTTTAATCAAAAATAACTTTTCAGGTTCTTCTCCTTTACCACACCTCCCCACCCTCCACCCACACCCCCTGCCGGCTTTTCCAGTGGCTTCTGGGGTGCTGTGCAATCAGTACACAGAATTTATGTAACTCTTTCCATTCTGCTAATTCCAGTTGTTGGCAGATACATGTAACAACCGCATTCAAAGAGAGGATTCTGTAATTTATTTTCTGGAAGAAGAATACGTTCTTTCTGCTTTGTGCTGTCTGAAGGTGGACCTTAAGCTTATAAGTATTTTTATTTATCATTGTCCTCCCCTTTCCACCCTACAGCAGTTTCTTTCCTCCCAGAAGCCACAGTGCAGATAAAGTGTCACAAGATTAAATCTAATGACAGGTCAGTTTCCAGAAGGTGGAAACAGTTCAGTTTCCAGAGGAAGGTGGATATACTGCTATGGTGGGAACAACAGTTAGTCAGACAAGAAATATGCACATATTCATCTGCAAGGTACCTTTTTTTAGCTAAGCAGCATTAATACAGATGTAAGCAGATGCAAGGGAGCAAATACTGTGGATAAAGAAAATATCTGGCATGAAAATTACCCTTTCAAGTAAAAACACCAAATAATTGGATGTTTGGACAGCAGATTATATTACTCCCTCACCATTAACATGCATTAAGATGGTAGAAAACCATTTTTACCTGATCTGCTATGAAACATGGTGAGAAAAGAATGAGGAAAACAGAAAAGCATCACCTTACATTTTCAGATGATTCTTTAAAACCTTGACACCATGTCAGGCAGTGTGGGGTATATATTACAGATAGCTCAGACATCTCACAAACATGTCTTAAGTTTTCATTTTCCACATGTCATTTCACAACAGCTGGCATGTTGGGTTTTTTTATTTTTTTCTCCCTTACTTATACAAAATGCTTGAGTGGGTTGGCTGTGAATTCCCATCTTTCTAAGCAGAAAGCATCCAATTCTGCTTTTTTTCCCCACATTTTGAAGAGCTAGACATGAGACACAGTGGGGAACTGAGCTGAGAGAATTTCTGCATCTGATGGGGATCTGAGTTACAGTGAGTCTGGGTGGTCCCGTGCAGAGATGAACATCAACAATATCTCTTCATTAAACAGTGCGTCTCCTTTTGTGAAAGGCAGGAAAACCCTAGGTTCATGGACACAAAAGTTACTGTCCATCTCAGGACACTGAGAATCAGGCATTTCCATTCTCCCTATTCTTCTCTCCCAGGAGCTGGGCAGAAGAACAGAGGGAAAGTAGACAGGTTTCTAGCAGAATTCCTAACAAATTCCAGTGAAATAATATAATCTACAGAAATTATTTCTATCTGAAAGAATAGACAACTCTGATAAAAGCATGTCTGTCTCTGAGCACACCTAGCTGTACTTGTTTATGGTCTAGCAGCTCTTAATTGTCTCCCATCCCCGCAACTATCTTGCACATATAAGCATATCTCCTCCTTTTATTATTTTTGTCAATAATTTTGTTGTTTTAGCTCTATGGGCACTGTGCAAGTGATGGAAAACAGACTGGGTATCCCAACCTTAGCTGAATAAAGACTTACAGGAGAAAAGTGAAGATGGCAAACTGGCTTCAGTGGGGACATGCAAGCTTGGCACCAGCTCAGGTAGAGCAATTGTAAAAACCAGCATTCCAGATCCTGAGGAAGAAGTTAACAAATAGATTAACTGATCCAAAATACTAAGGAATAAAACCAATGCTTGAAAATTATGAGATGGGGAGAAAAAGGGAGCCTACTCCAATACCCAAACTAGGTTCACTTTGACAAGTGCTAATCTGGTGAGTAGTAAACACAGTCATATTTCTAAAGAAGAATTTTAAAAGGTTTATGAACATCACAGAAATGTACGCTTTTTGGTTACTTAGAAACAGAGCTCAGTGATTCAGAACCATTTCTTAAACCTATCTTTGCTTTATGCAGTCCCTCCAATGCAGCTAGTAGAAGAATGGTTCAGTCTATCTGACACAGACTATCAAGGTCTGTACTTACCCCCATTCTTCCCCACCTCCTTCATTTCCTTCTCTGAAGCAATGTATTTGTGAATCCTGGGTTGGATTCCAGCCAGGAATATCTGAAAATGCAGCCTCATATTGCCTGAATCCATAAAGAGGAAACTATTCAGACAACTGATGCACCTTCAGGGCAGAACATTAAATTGATCCTTTGGCAAGGAACACCATGTGTAACTTTACACAGCAATTCCCATAAATACTACTAAGATTATCAGCCAAAGCATAGATTATCTTGAGCTGTGGTTGTCTTTTAGGAGCAGCTATGAGAACAGTTTGTACTGTGTGCAGGTACTTGTCCAGTCTGTATGTTCCCCCCAGCCCACCACCCCAAAATCTGTGCCTTGAGAAGAGCTGGTGACAGTGCCTCATCATGCATATCCAAGGTGACTGCCTTTCTGGAGCACGGCAGATCACTCAGTGGAAATAGCACCACTGGGTAGGCAGAAGGGAATGGCTCAGATATTCTCCTGCCGTAATTGAGTGGAAGGGAAGCAGCTATTGTTTCTGACATCTCCCATTATTTCCTTCTAAATGTTGAAAGACTTCAGGGTAAGTTGTGTGGGGTCTTTCTGGGGCAGCCTGAGCCTTGATGTCCTTCCTGCATTTTCTCAGCCGAGGAAGTGGCCTCCACTGGAACACTGTGTGTTCCAGCTCCCCCTTTTTAGTCCGTAGAAGTTTTCAGTCAGCTTGCATCTCTGGTCAGGACTGTATGCAGCTGTGTGTACATGTAGAGTTGCATATGTATTCACACGCATATTCCAGGTTTGACTTAGAGTTTGAACTACAGACCAAACTAAGCCATTTTCTGAGCTGCCTCCATCTTTCTGCAGAAAGTTATTCTTCCCTATTTTGCTTGGAATTTAAATGTAGTGTATACAAGCTTTGAAAAGAGCATTTTCCATAATTTATCGAAGGTCTTAAAACATTAGCATATATTATTAGTACCTTTTGCTGTGAACCCTTCTGGCTGCCACTATGCATGATTTCATGAAATGAGAGTTTTCCTCCCTGAGAAACATAAACAAGACTCTTCAGGTTTTTCAGCATAATATTTATGACCCTCTATTCCAATGCACATTTTTACCTCTTGGCCCCTCTTTGGTAACTGGTTACCTGTTAAGTCATAGAGTAGCCTTAAGACATTCACTCTGCTGAAACATTTGTTGTGGTCAGGATGAGTTAAGTGTTTGTTTTAACTCTGGATGTAGGGTATGTTTTTGTATATGCTTGGCTATTTTTTGCTTGTCTGTAAGTTATTTACCAGGCAACAACGGCATGCAATGTCATCATCCATATCAACATCTGCTGGTACTGAACCAGTCCTCTCAGCATGCCTCCAAACTGGTATATGGTGGCATAGCTTCTGTGAAATTCTTAGGATTCAATGACTTGAGAGGGAATTAGATAGGTTGCCTCAGTTCATGAGCATCTCTCTAGGGATGCATAAACCCCAAGAGATGTAGAGGTTTGGATCAAATTCAGTGTGGCAACTGAAGTTCTTGTGATTGGGAATCTAGCTGGCACATTATGAAATCCATCAATACAGGCTTTCAGTTTTGAGTGGGCTGGTGATATCTGCATTTTCAAATTCCTGCCAGCATTTGAAATCAGGAATAACATCACTCTGAAATTCCACCTCCAGAGAACTACCAGATTTCTCCACAAGTACAGCAAGAAGGATGAGGATGCCTTTCGTATTCAGACTGATTCATCCTTCCTTAATACAAGGCTCTGAAGGAGTTAAATCCTCTGTCTAGTAAAGACTGTGGTCTTGCCAATCTTCTTTTTTCCTTTTTTTTAAGGTGCCAGACATAAAAATAAAGAAGATGTATCAGCACACTTCCTTAGAAGCTGAGCTTCCTGATTAAGAATAAATGCAGGATATACAGTCAATTTCATGCTGAAATGCATTCCCTTCTAGAATTTCATGAATACAACTAGCCATTAGCAAGATCTCCACACACACCGGACTCAGATCAGGAAATAATAGAAACAGCCACATACTCTTAAAATGTGGAGAGGGAGAAAACCACAAAACAAGAGCCAACTGTTGTGTTAGTATTGTCCTGATACTGCTCCATGTCTGTCTCCAGTCAGGCTGAGAAGAGGAAATGAGTGATCATGTTGTAAAATGCCCAGCAGGAGCTACGGTGCAGTGTGTTTGTGCTCTTTATAACTGTGCAGCAGTGATGGCTGATCCTGGAATGCTGCATTTCACCAGTCTAGTCCAGGATACCTACATGTCACTGCTTTTTAGAAGTTCCTCAAACATCCATGAATTAGAATTATTTCAGTGACAGGAAATTCTTTCATCTTTTTGATGTCCAGTACTACACTGGTGCTAAAAATACCAGTGACAAACCTAAGCACTCAAGTGTGAAAATTAACTTGAAAATTCCCTACATTTGGTGCTGCTTGGGGCCATCTCAGTGTACAGTGTTCTGTTTTTTTCTTTTGTGATTTCTTTTCCCCTGAAACTTTTTCCTTGTTGGGTGTGGGAAGGACTTCTATTGGACTGACAAGTGCAGCATGTACACGAGTGCCTGATTCTACTCTCTGCATCTTTACACCTGGGGTGTAGAGAGAACCTGGCTCCTACCAGGTTTAAGGTATTTTTCAGTGCTTGGGGTTAGCTTGGGGTTACCTGAATCTGGTACTTTGAGGAAAGTCTCTCTATGTACTTTTTACATTCTATTGAGTGAATTGCAATGTTTTCCATTTTAATGTGTTATACAAATAATCATTGTATCTTCCAGCAGTACTTGCAAATATTTCTGACATCCTGGAGAGGAGACGTGTTCTATGGTGTCAGGGCTAAAATGAGTAGATACATGTTGGATTTGTGACTTTGGAGGTAGCAGCATACCTTGGACTGATACAGAATATAAAAGGAAGGATACAGATTGATGTCCAGAAAGTGATGTGAAGCATCCACTCCACTTATTTCAGGTTCAAAGTGGATATTTTCAGAGGAGTTCCTGATATAAAAAGAAATATGTACAACTCTCCCTTCCTGAACAACAAAGAAACATCTCCCCACATAATTCAGGGTGGTTTTTTTTTAAATCAGGATTTAATTTTATTGTCTGTCTTTTAGTGCTACAGCTATTTCTTACGGCTGAGGGTTTTTTCTTTTCCTACTGAGTCTAATTTCCTCAAAACTGAAACAAATCATATAACTCTCTCCATGATCATGCTGCAATGATGTTGTCATATTTATTTTTATCTTCTCTTGTACAAGCCATATTAAATAGTGGCTATTATAAGGTTTTTCAATTTAGACTTAATTGGCAATCTGAAGCCTACCATTTCTTTGCCATTCATCATAATGACTTTAAAGTGTACTCTGCCTAGATTCTGGATCCAGTAAATGACGAACAGAGTATAGCTCTAGGAAAAGAAAGAAGCCTAAGGAGGAGAGTAAAATATATAGGTAGAACCTGCTTGAGATCCAGACATGTTCCTATGTTGAGGCAAGGATGCGAAGTTTGTTCCACAGTAATAAATTGCAATGCTCGGTTCTAAAAAAAAATCTCTGGTGGACAGATGATCTGAAGTCATATTGTAAATGTCTGGGACAGTTTGTGGCATGTATTGAGAATGGACACAGAAACACGTTGCTGACCAGGACCTTAAAGCCAATGTTCTCAACGTGTCTTTTCTTTCTGCTTTCCTTGGTGAATGGGATTATCTGTTTTCACATCCTAGTTACACTCGAGAGAGTATTTCTGCCAGCTGAGCTAGGAAGGCTGTATACAGGCTAGTAGTGCCATGCCAATACTCACTGGGAAAAGCATCAAACGGGATACAAATTCCTCTCTGGAATATCTGTTTCTGAACTGGGCTTGAGCCTTTTTTTCCCCCCAGAATTTCCCCTTCCTTGCTTTTCTGTCTCCTTTCAGAGCTGAATGCTGTGCATCCCATACTAGTTCCTACTTGGATCACAAGCCTGTGACTCTTGATTTCCATTCTGATGCTCTCTCCTTAGAATTAAATGCAGAGCTCAAGGCCACCGTGTAAAGCAATCACGCTTGCATCTTGAACAGGCACATCTTCTTTAAATGTTCATGACACTGTATAGACATGCCTAGCACTAAAACTGCCTGCCTCTCCCCTACCTCCCAAGATCAATACCTACCAGACCAGAGAATGACACAGTTTTTCTAAAATTTACAATTATAACTAAAGTTTACTTCAATACCTTAGTTGTCCTGATCTCTTCTTGGTTTATTTATTTGATCCTAACATCAGCTCTCTTTGAGGATTTCTGAAAAACATACATATATATATAAATATATGTGGTTTTTTGGTCTTACTGTATGACCTTAAGGCTCAGACCCTTATTTACAGACTCTTTTCTCACATTTTTTGGCAAGTAGATTTTGCATTAGTTCGCTCAAAACCTGAAAGCAACGTCAAGGATTAGAGAAATCTAAAATTCATCATCTACAGCTCCTCAAGTGTGAATTTAATATGAGAGGAAAGCTGACAGTATTATTGCTGCCAGGGTATATGGCTCTGAAATCATTCAGCAGGGCCAGAATGAATTAGGGTTATATCTGAAAAGGATGCCTATTGACAAAAAAGCAACAGCCCATTTCTCAAGGGAAAATCAAACCCATTCTTTTCCAGGATTCACATACAGAGCTTTGGAAAGCATTTATTTTACAAACAAAACCAGGCATATTGATTCCTCTCTGTGCTGCAGTCATCAACTCAGTGTTCTAATAGATTTAACAAGAGGCACCAGTAAAACCATGGTTTGACCAGAGCAAATTATTTATAATAAATACTTAGAAACTAGATTAATTTAATCTCATCCTTCTCAAAGTGACTGGTTTCCCTACGGGAGTGTTTCACCCATTGCTAACCATGAAAAAGCCACCTTTGAGGATGGCTTTGAGTAACCAGCTCCATCAGAGTGACATCCAGAGAGAGCTGTCCATTACACTGCTTCCTACTTCCTCCTATTGCTCTTGGAGTAGTTGTGGTAAAGTACTTGAGATTTTATTATCTGAACTATGGGATCAGTTATAATTAATGTGAAATTGTTTGTTTCCTGGCAGGATGATGCCACGTCTCGGGACTTGAGTAAACTGACCATGATGATGGTCTCTCCCTTTGGGTGAAGAAAGCTTGGAAGAAAAGCTGAGGAAGCGACACATGTTTTTATTTCTTCAGTAAACTGTGGCAATTTAAAGCCAGGTAGCAGAGAGAGTTACAGATCTTAAACTAATATTATTGATTTTCCTTCTGGAACACACAGCCCCTTTAAAAGATATTGCTGTGACACAAATATTAGACATCTGCTAAGCTGTGCTTAACGGAAGTAATCATGTTACTCTTAGACTGAATTAAACAGGGTGACATATAGCAAATACACAGAAATAGTCATATGATTTACTAATTTTCACCGTCACTACAGTTATTCTTGTAATCTTACATACTGAAATTGCAGAGCTTTAGCAGAGGCCCTAACATGGGCTTTTAGGCTTTTAGAAGTTACTCTTGTATGTTCCAGACAGCATGTTTACATAATGAGTTTTTAGACATATAGATATAGATTCCTGTCTGTACTTTCGTAGATAAAAGTATTTTTTGCATTTTAAGGAAACTGGATGGGAAAAAAATAATGTAATAAAAGAGGGCCCAATTTCTTTCTCCATTTGAGGAAACATGGTCAGGATCTAATGAACTGTAATATGGGGAAGGATAACTACTGATCAAAGCAGCTGCAAAATTACATGTAAGCCAGGGAACAGAGTTTCAAGGACTCTGATATCTTTTACCATCTCTGGATAAGCTGAGGAGTATCCAGAAGGGCACACTCTCAAGAGTGTACCCTCAGCCAATTTGCTGATGGCACAAACTGGGAAGAGTGGCTGACACACCAGAGGGTTGTGCTGCCATCCAGCAGGATCTGGGCAGGCTGGAGGAATGGGCTGATGGGAACATCACTAAGTTCGACAAGTGGAAGTGTAAAGTCCTGCACCTGGGAAGGAGCAGCCCCAGGCACCAATATATGCTGGGGAGTGCCCAGCTGAAAAGATGCTTTGCAGAGCAGGACCTGGGTCAAACACAAGCCAGCAGTGCAACCTTGTCCCTGGGGCAGCTAATAGTATCCTGGGCTCCATCTGGAAAAGCCTTGCCAGTAGGTTCAGGGAAGTGATCCTCCCCCTCTGCTTAGCACTGGGGAGGCCTCACCTTGTGTGCTCTGTCCAGGTCTGGGCATCCTCAGCCCAAGGGGCCCTAAGGGAGACTGTGGAGAATCTAATGAAGGGCCACAATTATGACAAAGGGACTGGACTATCTCTCTATATAAGGAAAAGCTGAGAGAGCTGTGACTGTTCAGCCTGGAGAAGAGAAGGTTCAGTGGAATTTGTCAATGTGGTAAATATCCAAAGGGAGGGTGCAAAGAGGACAGAGCCAGGCTCTCTTCAGTGGTGCCCAGTGAGAGAACCAGAGATAATGGGCACATAATAAAATACAGGAAGTTCCCTCTGAACATCAAGAAACACTTTTTCACTGTGAGAGTGACCAAGCACTGGCACAGATTGTCCAGGAGGGTTTTGGAGTCTCCATCCTTGGAGATACTCAAAAGCTATCTGGACATAGTCCTGGGCCACCAGCTCTGGGTGTCTCTTGCTTGAGCAGCAGGGATTTGACCAAATGACCTCCAGAGGACCCTTCCAACCTCAGCCATTCAGGGATTCTGCAAGAATCCCAGGCCAGGCTGACATAGTTTGGATTCCAAAACAGTCCCTTGGTTTCCATCTCATTTGAGCAAGTGAATTCTGCTTGAGGGCCCATTAAGGGAGGCAGAATGGGAGGGAGGAGGAGATTTAAGACTGCATGAATATCTATGTCTTCTAGACACTAAATCACCTGGTTCTTGGAGTGAGAATGAAAACTGTAGGAAGCTGTGAGTCAAAATTACTGCCAGCAGCTCTAAAGGGAGACAAAAAGAACTGGGTAGAGCCTAACCACAAGGACTACTGAGAAATACTTTCTCATATGGGTAGTTCCATGAGATCCATGAGACTGTCTGAATGCTTGAGTGATCTCCTGGGGCTCACTGCCTTCAGACTGTCCATTTCTTCACTATATTGACTATGAAAGCATATTAAAGGAAGCAGCAAGTGCCAGAGAAAAGAAAGATTTGTGGGTCATGCTATGGAAGCAGCACCAAAGAAGGTGGCAGCAGTTCATAGAACTTAAACACAAGATGAAGGAGATACAAAATATGGGTTTTTTGATTAAAACCCTCAGTGTTTGCCCAGGCAAATCCTTCCTGCTCATCTGAAACCATATTTAACAACAACAGATTTCAAAGGGTCAGTGGTACAGGGGTTTAATGAAAAAGATCCTGCAAACGTGAGAAGACCTTTTTCAGTGAGATGATTAAGAGGAGTAAAATGAGGAGAAAAAGAAGTTTTTTAATTTTGCTAGACTTTCACTGCTCTGCACGTTATTCTGCTCAGATTGGGCTTAGATGTCTGATTTGATCTTCACTTCCATATTAATTTCCAGTTATCCTACAACTGGGAGAAAACTTCCCAGGTGAAAGACTTATAAATGCAGAGTACAGAACAAGCTTACCTCAGTCCTTGCTGCTTATGTAAAATGCTGCCAGGTCAGAATGGTAGCTTTCATATCCAAGTCTTTAAATATAAATGTGTCAAATGGGAAGAACTCACCCCTGTACTTTGACATACCAAGATCTATATTTCGCTTAGGACAAAATTTGACAGCAGAACATTCTTCTAGCATTAACAACTGTTGTACCTCTGGTGTAACATGAGATGATACTGCTAGTCATTACATGAAAGTTCCACAAGTCTTTCTCTAACTGGCAGAAGAGAAAGCATGCTAGGTTTTGCAGTCCATGAATTTTGAGAGAGGAGTGATGAGAATTGGAGAGGGCCTATGAATTGCCTTTGGCAATTACAAGATTAAATGGAGACACATGTTTTAGTTCTATACAGATTTTATCAGTGTACAGAATAGCCCATCAGATTGCATTTTCCACATTTTCACCAATTTTACACATCTTTTCGCAATTAACACATGGTTCAAAGACTGGAATAAAAAATCATTGATACTTTATGTTTGTGTCATCTGGCATTCATCCATAATTTCTCCCTGAATTATTCCATGTTGTCTAGGAACAGCATTTGACAACAGCAGTCTTCAAAGGGTTAGTCCTGCAGGAGCTGTGTAAAGCAGATCCTGCAAACTCTTACATGGATAGTCCTGGTTTAGTCACATAATGATGAACATGGAGAGCTGATCCAAAACAATTAAGTAATGTAATGTCTTTTTAATTATTTCATGCTGCTAGGCTGAAATATATGAGTTTGTGGAACTCAGTGGTGTAACGCCTAAGAGTTGGGTGTCCATCCAACACCACAGGATCTTCAGCACTCCACCCAGCCATGTTACACATGTGCAGGAAAACCTCTTCTACCTATAAGGGATCCTTCCACAAAAGTAGTGCCCGAGGATGCAGGAACAATGAAAGGTGCAATTTTTCTTAATGTCAGTAACATTGAGATTTTCAGTGTATATTAGCTTTAGAGAAATTCTATATTGATACCAAATCTTGATTTATAGTTTTTCTAATGAACTCATGTTTCTTACTAATTACAGTGATCCAGGTGAACTGATATCCTGTCGAGTCATATTTTTTTCTGTCAGTATTAAACAAAAATCATGAAAATGGAGCCAAAGAGGAATTCTTAGGAAAGCATCTACTCACTGAAAGAGTGGCAAAATTTAGCTTTTGAAAGAGAAAGAAAGATTATTTATGCATTACTGAATACTGTTATCATTTTTATAACACTGTATTCCTACAAGCAGGAAAGAATTTTGGGAATATAAAATTTTGATATTGTGATGATGGTTTGTTAGTACTTAGCTAAAAGTTATGGCACATATAAACAGGACCAATCCTACATCTGCCACGTACTGTCAAAAATCAAGGTTTATGAAAGTACATTGAGTGATATCAGCCTCTGGCAGAGCATTACTGATGTGAATGTCTGCCTCAGATAGTTTGGCACAGCAGCAAAACACTGGGCTGAGGTTCGGTCCAAAGTCCATTGTACAGCTCTGCTGAAATTACTTGCAAGAAATGATAACGTGCAGCTGCACAGTCACTCTTTTGTACTCCAGCTTAGCACTGTGAAACAGGGCATTCCCAAGGGATGTACAGAAGTATTTGTGTAATTGTGAGACACACTGCTTGGGTTTAATCTAGATGTACAAAGAAGCCGAGGTATAACACATGCAAAGAGATCCTTGTAGAGGTGGCAAACATATGTTCTGTGAGCAAAAGTTATGTCTCTGTCTACACTGCAGGTACTGCAGGTACTGTGCTTTGAGCTATGGAAGATTTATGCCATGTAGGCTGTGCTGTCTCATGTGGCAAGCAGTGTTTACTTCACCTCACAAAGACTGGTGTGGATACAGAATTGCTGCTTGCAAGAATTTTCTTGCCTTTTTCCTATCCCGTGAGAGACTTCTCTCTCTCATGGAAGTTATCTGTACGGTTTTGTAAACTATCAACACCTGCAACTTGTTTTTAGTATAAGTAGAGAAAATATTTTGCATCTAATTCGACCAATCACCCCAGAGGGCTAGTTAGGAAATTGACCAATTAAACAATGAGGAAAAAGTCTGTAAAAGAGCTGTAAAATAATTAAATAAATCAATCTCACTGCACATTTCCTGCCTGCTGCATCTCTCTCCTTCTCCGCTCCGCTCCGGGAAATGGCGATAAGCAAACTACAGACTGGTGCTGACAATGTGGGGCAGGTATACAAGGCGAACTCCTCAGGACTAACCTGATTCCCTATCAGGATGAGCCATGGGTGATCTTTGCTGTCCTGTATGTCTGGTTTCCTTTGCAAAGACTCAGCAGTGCGGGCAGGAAGGCAGATGTGGCACAGAACAGCATCACCTCAATCTGAACAAACACTGGACCAAGAACTGTGAGACACAAGAGTAAGAAATGCAAACAGTGAGACTGAAAAATTAGGGCTAATTTTAGCTGATATTCAGACATTTTCCATCAGGTGTGTGCTTAGATCTCTTGAAAGGTTGAACAAAGACAACACAAAGGATGTTCTCTCCTTGCCAGTTTGGGGTAAGTTACAGTACTAAGTAACTCCAGTGCCTCTGCCTGAGGTAAGTCATGCCTCTATTACTCACTGTGTATGAGAAGGTTTAAATTACTTCAGTGAAAGTATTGGGCAGAAGGTATAAAATTAAACAAAAAGAAATACTTTTTTACACATGACTACACTGTAGATTTCAATAATGCTGCTTGGTGTCAGCTCAAAACTACAAGCAGGTTGATGACAGCGTTGGAAAAATCCATGAGTGCATTAGCAGCTGTCAGCTCTAGAAACCCTTAAACAGACCTTAAGCACCTCACAGAAATTGGGAAACTGCAATAGAGGCATATACAGGGACTTTGCATTAGTTTATATTTGTCTTGTTTTTATGGTTAGAGTCAGAGCATTGAGCCAAATGAGCCTCTAAGGGTGTCTGAGATATATTTGTTCACATCTGTGAGTACCAAAGCAGAAACATAAAATGGATGTTGAGAGGTTACCATAGTCATCTTCTTTCTTACCTGTATATTTCCTGCATGATTTTTTTCCTAGTTTGTCATTTAAAAACTTGGTTAAGGAGAATGTCACTCGCCTGAGAGGCATTTAGAATCTTTAGTCTTACCCTTACCAGGAAAGATTTCCCGGAGAACTGATTTGCAGTACCTTGCTGCAGAATATCACTTGGATACTGCTGCGCCTTCATAGAACATATTCAAAACAAACACCCACACTGACTGCGCACCTCAGTAGTTTCTCTGTCTCCCTTTCCAATGTGGGTTGTGCCTGTTCTGTTCTAGACTCATCTACGTCATGATTTCTAATTTGCGAAAATGAATGTCATGACCACCACCATCAAAAGCCTTTCTAAAGTAAAAAAAATACAATAGAAATTGCTTTTCCTTTGTCTGCATCTGTTACCGATCATTGAATAAAGTGAAATATTCTGATATAATCTATTCTCAAACACATGCCCACACACACACAAAATTACATTGCTTTTTACTCCCTGCATGTTATCCTCCAGGAAGTCTGATAGTTCCTTGTTCCATTACTTCTGTTTCCAGAAACAGAAGCTTTGCTGATTGGTTGCATTTCCTTCCTGTGTTTTTAAAGGTCTCAACATGTTTATTCTTCCCATTGGATGAAATGCCATCTATTATCCATAAATCGTGAAAAGTGATTTTTAATAGCTCTGAAATTTCATCAGCCAGTTCAGGATGTGTCCTGAGACACAAAGGTGCCATCCTTGCCTTGGCACTGACCACTCCACTAAGCAAGCTAATTAATAGTAGTGAGTCAATCAGCTGTCTGGAGATGGAGGAGGTCCATGGAGCCACACCGAGGTTCATTTACCCATAGACTGGGGCATATCACACAGAGGGTACTTTGGAAACACCACCATTGCACCTTTAACTTCCAAAATGTGCACTCTGCTGTTCTGATCATCTGTTCCCTGTGCAACATCTGTAGTTATAAGTGATTCTTTCCACATGGTGAAAGTTCTGGAAATTGACAGGCTAATTTGTACAACCAGAATGTACTCATACAAATAAGATTACACTAGGATCTTGGGGGCAAGGGGAAGTTGGAATGCCATATGTGTTAATTTCTGTGCCAGATACAATGATTTTAATCCACTGCAATTGTGCATACTTTGCCCAGGAAAAGGGTACTCTTGATATCTTTCTCTGCTGCATTTCTGAACTTCTCAGACAATGAGAATGCTCGTCTGTACTTGAATAAAATCTCATCTATTGGGTTAGTCTCCATTCTTGCTTGCTTGATTACTTAGCATGCCACAAAACTAGCTCTAGTAGTGTTTGCTCCTTAACAACATTTGCCAAAGAGGATAATGCCAGTTTCAAAATTGGCGTGATTTTTGGTATAATTTTTTGGTGGAATGCCATCATAGTTTTGTGTCTCTTGAATGATTTTTGTAAGAAAATAAAAAGAACAAGACAGACAAGTCAGCTGGCTGCAAACAGTATTTGAGTTATAATAATGAATTGTGAAGGCACAAGCTACGGATTGTGAGACTGATTGAGCATGTTAGATATAGGAGGACAATCCTTTGATTCCATCAAGTTCTCACTGTAAGCCCCCTCCTGATGGCTGAGCAGATGTATGCAGATATTTGACTATTAGGTTTGACAGGAAAGGGAATGCAAACTGACTACTCAACTCTATAAGTACTGAGCATAACATAATTTTGGACACTGTCAGGGTCCCTATTAAAAATCTGAAAGTATTTTTGAAGTCAATGTAGGATTTGTGATTTATTTTCTGTCAAACACACCGGTGAAGAAGTCTTCACAAAGTCAGTTTTGACAGTGAGTGTAAAAGCATCTGAAGTGAAGACTGTCAAGATGACTGAAACGCTCTGTAAATCACTGCTTTGGACACCTTTCTCTCCAGCTGGACACCTTCAGAAACTCCTCAGCTTGCAAGAATTATTTGGCCAACTTGTTTCCAAACCCTATTTATTTTTTTCAGTGTAGCTGCAAATACAATAAACTCAAGCAGAATGAAACAAACTGGCACTTCAGATTAATGTCAACATCTGTGTGAAAATACTTCCCATCATACGATACAACTATTAGCTATATCTAGTTTATTTGGATAGCTGCATTTAGTACTGCAGACTTCTCTTCATTGCAGCTGCAGGCTATTAGCCTAGAACATGACCTCTTTTTATTATTACTTAAGGCAGTAATAGTAGTGATACAGATTACAATGAAGATCCCTTGAGAAAAAGTACAGTAATTAAACTCTATGTCACAGAATTTTTCATGTCCTATAAGGAAGCCAGTGTATTAATGAAAAATAAATAACTAAATATGGGGAAATTATGTGGAAACACTTAGCTAAAGGAATCTCATGTTTTTTGATTGACTTCTCGGTATCAAAGATGAGATTAAAGGAGCAGTGCGTGGGGGCAATAAGAAGAGCAAACTCATACTAGAATGACTTAGGAAAGCAAATCTAATGCTTTAGAGCACAAGCTGAACACCTCTGCAACTAGGATTTGAACCTGAATTTCAGGTGGGCTTGACCCAGTATGGAAATAGGCCATGTGAACTTTCTTTGAAAGATAATTACAGACCATTGCCAGAGGCAGGACATTTCATCATTTAGACTCTTGATCTTTTCTGGCTTGTTGAAACCTATGTTCCTATGAACATCTGAAGTTACCACAGGCTTCTGCTCATTTACTTGCCTCGGAATCCCATAGGGATTTTTATGCTGCAGTTTCATGTTTATTCAGAATGCAATATAAAATTTGATAAAAATTTAATAATGGCATTCAATTGGACAAGAATGTATGCATGTTTTTTTTTTTTGTTTGATATCAAAGTTACTAGTGAGTGTATATAGGCATGAAAAGATAAAGTACATAAACAGGAAGAAAGATCAGTTAGTTGGACTGCTGAACTTTGTTCCCAGGACCCACAGCTTTAAAGTGCTAATTAAGGTTAGCTGGTAACTTCTCATATGTGCATCAGCTGCATAACACTGCAAATTGGATACGCTTTGCAAGGGAACATTTCTGATTAAAGATGGTAAAACTCCTTTTCCCTGTGATTCAGAGGAACATGACCCAGACATAAAAAGATAAAAATCACTGAATATTACTTTTTACTTTGGATGAAATAATCTAACTCACCCCACTCTCTGAATGATTCATTGCAATATTATCGAGAGAGAGCTGGGAATGCGTATTATAAATACAGGGCAGACCAATTTCAGAAGAGGTGATGCTATCAGGAGAAGCATCTATGAGAAGAAAAGAGATACAGGGATGAAATTTAAGGCAACATATTCAAATATCTTTCTTCAGATTTTAATTAAACACCCAGGCTTATCTTTCAAGTAGTCCTATGTTTCCAGCACTTGGCTAAAAAGAGCTAGGAGTCTCTGGGACATGCAGAATTTGAAAACCTCAAGGCCAGTCATGGAAGCTTTATAAAGGCTGCCCTTTTTCACCTGAAGACAGACACAGCTGCCCATACATATTCATGAATTTTAATTCAATAAAAGGTAGCAATTAGTTTATAGTATGCACAATTTAAGGATGCTCCCCTTCCTCTCTTGAGTGTAAAAGGCACATCCTTACTGTAAATGATGAAAAAAGCCTTTTAGTTAATCCTAAGGCATCCTACAGATTGATTGCTTTGTAAGTATCCCTCATCTACTACAGCAAGTGAAAAAAACCCAAACAGCCATCTAAGGTCTAATACTTCCATCCTGCGTCATGCCCCCATAAATATATAACGCAGCCAGAGGAGCCCGTGGCAGCCTTTCAAACCAGTGACAGAGGGTACCCATTTCTTTAGTGTATGCTGGCCAAAAGCCACTTTCTTTCCTGCAATGGGGAAGCTTGGGAAAAGAACACTTTTCTAGTTAATTCTGCACCTTTCACATCACAACATGATTTGCTACTTTCCAAATAGTTAGGATGGCTCCCTGAGAAGAGATGCCCTGCAGGGTCCTTTTACCCTTGGCAGCACAGCTCTTCAAGATGCCATGCTGCTATTTGTGGCTTCCTACCACAGCTGCACGTCAAATATACAAAGCAGCAGCCAGGCACACTTTGGCAGCAGGAATAAAATTATAATGTGAGGACTGGAAGAGAAGTTACTTGTTTTTTATTGTTCTGGTAAGAAATTAGTAATCAAGTGTACAGAAGAAAGTAATTGCTTGCTGTTCTAAGCAATTGTTCCAGAAAGAAGTGTTTGTTTCTGGAAGAACAAGGGTCAAGTTCACTAATTGCACATTCAGCATTAGCAATAGGCTTAATCTAGGAACATTTTGAGGTTGTATCCAGGATCTCTTCATCCAATTTAGCACTGCCCATCTATCTGTTTCTCCACCATCACTACTCCAAATGACAGAGACAGAAAAGAAACTGTGACAAAACAGAAGTGGGAGTGGTAATGCTTTAGTTCTTGATGAGTCTAGAGAAACAGTGAGGGGCTGAGATGCACTTACCTGCAGTCTGAGTTTGCCCCACTTCTATTTCTGAGGTGATCGATTAAGCTTTTATGTAATTGCAGGCACATTTGGTGCCATTTTGAATGCCCTTAGGTATCCTGCCTGATCTCCAGGCCTCCAGATGCTACCCTAGAAAAGCACAGATTTCCTACAGGTCCTATGGCATATCTTGCAACTTCGGTGTGAATGCAATGATAGTTTGCATCCAGAGCACACAGATTTCAGGCGAGCACACTTAAGGTTTTCACTGAAGCGTCTGCCACTGAAGCTGAAGCCACTCCCATCTCAGTGCCTCCACAATGCCCAGTTTAACTCAGGCAAGTTAAATTTTGCAGTTTTAGCAGTCAGGGACTGTTCAAACTGGTTGCAGGAAAACCTGCAATCTATTCTTTTCCTGCAGCCATTCTTCAGAAGGGTCACATGTCAGTAGCACATGCCTTCATCTCTGCAGGAGATTTTATTCAATTGAGTGTTCAGGTTCGTTTGCAGTAAGCTCAGTGGCCTTGCAAACTCTAAGTGTGAAGCTATGTCTGTTAATGAGCATACTCATCCCTTTTCTTCCTGTAGTGAACACAGTGTGCAGTGAAGGAAGCAGGTATCCCACGGACTTGTGCTCCACCCTTTGTGTACTTGGCGTGTTGGGATGTCATGTCAATGAAAGACAGTGACCCTTGCCACAGGGCAGCCCCGGGTTTTACTGCACTGTAGGCATTTCCGTGGTTCCCTTTTCTGTCTCTGCCCTGTCCTACCTTGCTTGCAAAGTATCACAGAGCCATAAATAATCTTTCCTAAAAACTACCCTTCACTTTGCATAAACCCCTACTCAACACCCACCTCCAGGAATCACCTCCTAGCAAGGTACAGAAAATCTACATTTCCTTTAATATGGATTTCAGACCTTGATTAAACACTCACGAGCTTCACCAACGATTTTCTTTTCCTTTCCCACACCAGATAACATGGTCCTGCATTACCTCTCATTTTTTGCAAGGGTCTTCAGAGGAAGAAAATAAATCCCTAAAATAACAGACTTAGCCAACATCTCAGTCATCTGGCAGGAATCTGGGATCAGCAAGAATGGAGCATTTACTGTTTCCCCTTTAAGAAGCATAAAAGATGTCACTTCTGGTTTATATAACTTTCCCAAACAAGTCTTTCTGAAACAAGATTATTTAATTAGCAAATAAAGTGGATTTTTTTAAGAACTAGAAGACCCTCTTCAGTGATGTAACACCTTCCTAAACTAATCCAGTGTGGCCTGTAGTGACTTTTATATATTTTCCTACAGATTTTTCACAAGAAGGAGAATTTTGGCTCCCAATACACATGGGCAATCCCATGAGATAGTATTTTCTTTTTTTTTTTTAATTCTTTTTGGGAGGGGTGGGGGGTAGAAAGATGATAAGAGGTTATTTCACAGAAAAGCACACTCAAACTGCAACCTTGAAATTATGAAATCTATCTCTAGCTCTTCTTTTGAATCACACTAATGTTTTGGAACTTTTAGGAAGAAAAGTCTCGTATCTGCAGGAGCTGGTTTCTTTTTTTAGGAGCTAAATAACAGATAACTTGCAACTTCCACAGGTCATTTCCAGCAGAGCTGCAGAACTCTCAGTCCAACCAGAGGAAAACCTGGCAGCTTGCATTTTTTCTGACACAGTTTCTCAGAAAACTAGATTAGGAAATTCTGTAAATTACGCTGATTCATCTTAGCTGTGGCACGTTCTGTGGCTGAGACAACACAGGCTGCAACAACTGCTGCTGCATCAAGGGTGGAGGATTTGGTCTTTTGTTCAAATAACAGCAGCTTGTATTTTTAACTTTTAATTGAGAGTGATTCCTTGAAGACAAAACAGTGAAGACCTGCCTGTGGTGTGAGAAATAACCAGAGCAAGGCTTCTTCAGCCAGGAATGAACATCTCAGATCTGGGTGAATGCCCTTTTCCTTCCACCACATAAATAGTATGTCAGCAAAATACCTACTTAGTTGCCCTTTGTGGTTTGGTTTATCAAGAAAAACTTTCATTCTCACTAAATGGGTATCTGACTTGAGTTTTGACATCACAGTGTAAGTATGACAAGCTCCAGTTCCCACCATCACAAAGTCTCTCTTGTGAAGTTCTCACCCTGCCCTGTGTGTCCTGAGGAGCTGACCACAGCAGGGGTCAGCTCATGGTGAGATCCCTCAGAAGGCGTTTCCATAGAAGAAGCTGCATTTCACTGCCTTGCTACAAACATTGGACAGTTTGCAGCTTTTTAAGTTGTCAGACATATATGGGAGGCATACAGAGTGGACTAAAGGACAACTGTAAGGATTTGGGAAGCTGTTACACTATTTTTGATGTCTCACCCCTACTTCTCAAGGTTTGATGTTTGCTGTACTGCATATTACAGTCATTCTGATGCTTATAGACAAGGGAATCCAGAGAAAATGTCTTTTTTTATAAAAAAAAGGTTATTTTTCTATTTTTATAAACATATAAGAAGGGATCTATACAGCTAATACTAAACTAAATTCACTGTGGCCTTGTCCAGTAGCTTTTGCTCGTATAACATCTAATGGAAAAGCTAATTGACATTCTGTCATTTCTGTTTCAATTAACTGAACTCACTGATGCCGCCCTCTAGAATTCGTGACAGCTGATCTATTTCCAAAATAAACCAAGGAACTAAATTTATTTGCAAACAAATATTACCTCATTCTGGAATCCATGCTAAGCCTTTTTTCTGTCCTCATCAACTGGTACAAGAGAAAAATATTAAGAAAATACTTTCAAAAAGTTAAAGATCAAAAGGGAGACTATATTTCACAGGAAGATCATGGTTGAGAAAAATTAATCATAGGTAGTTTCAAATGTTTTAAAAATAAACCAGTCTCAGAAATAAAAACCAGCATACTGGCAATTAAGACATGAGTTCCAGCAGAAAAACATAGTAATTATGGATAGCATGATAGCATTTCAAGAAGAAAAATATACTACAATAAAAATTCAGAACTTTTATGTCATCATCCATTTAAGCATCTGAAAGCATGCTGAAATAATTAGTGAAGGAAAGGAAAAGAATGCCAATCACCATTTCTTGGACAATGCAAACAAAAAGCCCTACAGAGATCTGTCAGGGCACCACAGACTCCTGTTCCAGGAGTGTTGAGAAGTCCCCGAGTGGATGATGGTAGGATCTGGCAGGCAGGGCATCCCTAGGGCACTGGGGCAGCCACAGCCCCGGGGTGAGGCCAGCACTGGCCAGGCATGGTGGGATTTGCGGCTCAGGTCGGGGGCCAAACAGCAGAGGCTCAACTTAAATCCAGCTCCCACAAGCAGGGGCTGTGGCTTCCCCAGCATCCCCAGCCACAGAAGGAAGGGGATGTTTTCATACTTCAAAATTTTCCACGTTTCTTCCATGATGGGGAAATGCACTCAGAGCCCCAACATGTAAGGGAAATCCCCATGGAAGTTCGAGAAATGTCTCAGTCTTCTGCTGAGACTGGACATTTCTGCCGAGGTAGGCATGTATCAGTGTTGAGCCATACTGGGTTGGATAGAAAACTAGGTATACCTTTCCAAAAATGCAAGAGAGCAGTGTGAAAATAAAGCTTTTCATTGGACAGGTGGTTTCTGCCTGCATGAGATTTGAATTGGTTGACATAACTAAAAGCTGCCATGGCAGGATGAGTGTGCATGTTCATAACAGAAATCAGGCACACTCTGTGAACCAGCAAATAATCCACTGTCCCTAGCATGGCTATTAACCATCTGCAGGCATCTTTTAGTGCAATAAAGTTGGACGTGGAAATGTGACAAATGGCCTTATTACTCAGGAGTGCATTTTATGTTGCATTAAACATGCAAAATGTTTTTAAAATTAAAGATCTGCTTACAGCCAAAATGCCTTAAATTTGTTTACAGGTGATCTCTACTAACCTGAGTTTTATTGTGAAAGGTATTCAGCAAACAGAATGATATGCCTGTATTATTATTTAAGTAGATTTAAGTTTCTACTATCTCATTAGTATTTTATTTGGAATGTAATACACTGGCAATTACTCCCTTTGCTCCCTTATTAATATTTTAGAGCTATATCATCTTGATTTCCTCAGAGGTACAGGAAGCAGCAAAAAGGAAGAAACTCATCATTGAGCTGTTTTGTTCCTCTGTTTACGGCACAGGTCAATGTATTAAGGAAACTTTTTGAGAAAAAAAATGAGCAGTGTTTGGCTTTTCAATGTGCAGTAACACAGTCCTTCCATTCCTATAATCCCCCAAGCCCACCTTAAGCCTGTGCAACCTCTTCTGTTGAAGAACATAAAGATTTGCATAAAGTGTTTATCTTGATATATAATTAAAAACGCAAAGCAACCAACCAAACAACAAAACCTATTCTGTCTATTCCCTGAACATTTCTCCTCCATTCATTCAAACACCTTCCTTATTTTTTTTCTCCCTGGATGCTCTACCTACAGCTGATTCTCATCAGGTAAAAGAATTGCTATGAGTTTCCATTATTTTATTTGGAGGAAAATATTGTACAGTTCTGAGCTGGTGTAGTGGAGAAAAGAATGTACCTGGAGCAGAACAGAGGAAAATAGAGGAGCAACAAGTTCTGTTCCCTCAGAGGTTGTACTTCTGCCTTTTCCATTGCCTGCTGAAAATGCAATTCATTTCACTGCCCCACACTCTTATTACTTCGGTGTTATTTTTATCCGTATCACTGTTCCTTATTATTTGTCTGGTTATAATGCCTAGATACGTCTGCCAAGATCAAGACTGTACAAATATGGCCTGAATCTGCCAGTAAAATGTCGCATATTATAATAGAAGAGGTAGGAACAAGAACAGAGAAAGCGAACATTATTGTTTCAGTTTTATATAGAGAATAAGCCAAACTAAGGGAGGTGTTCTCATATCTGGGAGTCTGGTGCCAGCTTGAATGTCCCACTGTTCCCAAAAGAGACAGCAGATGTGACAGCCACAGTCCTCTGGAGGCTGTTGGACACACGTCTGGGAGTGCAAAGAGCTGCCTGTGTTTAGGCAACCAGACGCCTCTGTTCAGCCCACTTGAGGTCACTTGCTCAAGGTTGTTCAAGAAATGCATAGCAAAGCTGTGCTTCAATATAAATCCCACAAGCTGCAGTTCACTGTCTTAATCACAAATTAATTCTTCCAGGTTTCAGCTTCTCTTTTTTTCTTTCTCCCAACCACCTACGCTACTGCTGTTATGAAGCGAATTATCCTTTCTTGCTTTAAATTTTTCTTCTTTCTGTTTCGATCTTTGATTTTGGCTCCAGTCCTCCTCTCTCGCGCAGCAGAAGGCTGAACGCTGCTTCGGTTGGAAGCTGTGTTACAGAATGTTCTCCACCCCTTCTGCTCTTTTGTTGGCATCTCTTCCCACCCCCAGCATGCCGAACTACTCCATTGCTCTCTGAAGCACAGGGATCAATAGCCTTTGCAATTCTATTTTAGCCAGAGTGCCAGTAGCTGTTGGTAGACAGGCAAACAGGTGATGTATTAAAAAACTCATGTCTGTAAAATATCCACTCGCAATCAGCTCTCTAAATTAATTATATATGTGTGGAAAAAAAAAAATCTTCTGATTCGTGTCAGATGTGTTTCCTTTCAAGATTCATGTTATTCATTCATTTTGGGCGAGATTAGGTAGAAAAGGCTGACTTTCTTAAAGCACTCCGTTATTCTCTATAGTCACATCTTTCTTTCTTTTTCTGTCACTAAGAAGTCATTCCATTTCTGTGTTGACATTATCTTCTTTTTATAGCCTTTCCAAAAGCCATGTCACTTACTGAACTTTTGCTGACAAACAAAAGGAAGACAAAGAAAAATGGCATAAACCTCCACATACAGCAAATGGCAAGGGCATGCTGTATTACTCAGACATGGCTGAGTAACTTTTTAGCATTCATTTCTCACTTCACTCCTTTAGTGCCACAGTCTTTTCCTTCTGGTTTTGCTTTAGTTCTCTTCTACCCAGTATTTTTGACTCATCTGTTTGTTCTGACATTTCCTTTTTTTCCCCTGTTATTTTCTGTGATTACCTCTTCTTTTCTTAGAATTCGTCTGTTTGATTAGCTCTGTCTTCACTTTTGTTTAGCCTGTCTGGAAACCCCTTCAGCTATTATATTGCTATGAAAAAAATTATGTGTAGAGAACTTCCTAACTCCACAGCATCTGCTGTTCATCAAAACGTCTCTGTCAATGTGCCATTTACATTATCAAATCTGGACGAATCTGTGTTATTTACCTACTCAAGAACCACCTTGTGAACAAATGTAATTTTAGGGTTGGAGCATCTGGTTCTAATGCCAAGCTAAATGGCCACCACTGGCTTAGCTAATGTAGAGCTGCCAGAAAAATAGATTTTCATGAGAATCAGAATTAGTGGCTGAGGATGAAAGTTATAATGATACTTCTTATTCCACTATAAGAAGCCAACATCCGAATATGCATTTTTTTAGAGCACTGGCGTAAATAGCACTGGTGTTCTTAGTCCTTAACATATCTGTTGCATGGCCTCCATAACAGACACAGACTCTAGGGGGACAGAAATGGCTTTAACAGCACCTTGCCCCAACTGGTTTGAATGTCACTCTCCTGCAATACGGATCTGATGCTTTTCTGCCAACAGCACATTGCTGAGCTGGTCTCCAGCCAGACTGAAAGGTCAGACCAGGTGTTTGGTACATACTCTGCAAGCCTCTCTGGAGAGCTTGAGAACCACGCGATGCCACGAGATCAGGGCTGAGAAGTGCTGCTTTGGTTCTGTGTGCTGCTTTGGACTTCTGATAAAACGTCCGCACCAAGAAAGCCACTGCTATCACAACACAGCCAGGGAAGGCATTGGCTGAGCTCATCAGGTACTCGCTCATCTTGAGACTACATATAAACAGCCAATGAGGAAGATGTGTGATTTCATCACACTTTGGATCTAAATGTGGCTATGGAAAAGCATATGGCTTTGCAATTGTTTTTTTGGTTTTTTTTTCTTTTTTGAGGTTTTATTTCTCTCTTCTTCCCTGCACAGACAGTTGCTGTCATCTTCACGAGATCAAATGTGCACTGGTGTCATACTTGATGCTGAAATTCACACCTACTTTCCTTCAGCAGCCCCAGCCAAACTTTAAAGAATTTCTAACTGCTGAGGATTTTTTTAGAAGGTATTTGATCATGATGCTTTTAGCAGATTTAATTTTGAAAATGAGGTGATGTAATGAATTAAAGAAAAGGAAAGGGAAAAAAAGGCCAGCCACGGAAGACTGGGAGAGCTACTGTTTCACACCCAAAGAACAACTGTTGAATATTCGTTCTGCAACCTCCTGCAGCCAAAACCTCATAAAGTAAAAAGATCTGTAGACGTCCTCTGAAGGGCCGCGTCCCCCGGAGTTGGGGGCGTTGGGGGCCGTGGCTGAGAAGCCCCCGAGTGCTGAGCGTCCGGAGCAGGGCCAGGAGGCGGCCACGAAGGGAAGGAAAGGCAGTGCCCGTGGGGCGGGGCAGGGGCCGCGGCCGCCAGGGTGCGGGGGCAGCCGGTGCTGAGGGCGGGAGGGCCGGGGGGCGGGCAGGAGAGCAGGCAGGGATTTTCGTCCC